>JAFMSR010002476.1:0-23921 GCA_022818135.1 Saxidomus purpurata
TCATCCTCCCTGTGTCATGTATTCTGAAGTTATCTGTCCCTTGTCCCAAGCACAGACTAGTGCTAGTAATGTATAAACAAGCACTAAGTATGTACCAAGAAATAGGTAACAGTGTCTTTCCTGTAGTCATCCTCCCTGTGTCATGTATTCTGAAGTTATCTGTCCCTTGTCCCAAGCACAGACTAGTGCTAGTAATGTATAAACAAGCACTAAGTATGTACCAAGAAATAGGTAACAGTGTCTTTCCTGCAGTCTTTCTTCGTGTGCCATGTTTTCTGAAGTTAACTGTCCCTGTCAAAATTCATTACATTAAAATGATCGAATGTTAAAAACAGTAAAAATTGTAAAATAGTTTTAATTTTAATCAGAAATGCTTATAACCAACGGTTTATGTGTGCTCTTTAATGTTGAATATTTATTTAAAACAATGCTGGGGTTTATATAAAAAGTTAGTTTGACCTGACATATGTTAAGTGATTTCAGACTGGGTCAGTCACAGCTGACAGTCCAAGCCTACATGTTCATAGAAGTAAAACATTAGATAGATAAATGAGCTAATCAGTTACATAGTTTGATCACTGAGTGATTAATTGTCACACCTGATTGCTCAGTTAAAGATCAAGGGATACTGCCCTCTGAAAAGGTGATAATGTCAGAATTTGTTTGAGCTAACAATGCTGAACTTTGTTGATTGTTTTCAGATGAACAAGTTTCATGATTTAGAATTTCAGAAGAAACAGTAATAAATCATAACTGTTGAAAATAAATGAAAAATAGAAATAAGAAAGTAAAAAATAAAATAAAAAGTAGAAATTGAAAGAAATGAATTGTTAATTCTTATAATATTTATTGAGGACAGTGCGAGAAAGTACACTGCAAAAGAACCATGGATAAACTAATTAACTGTGGTAAAATAGATTGTGAAACCATTATAGACAATATTAAGAATGAATTCTGGATATATGTGCAAAAGGCTTACATGTGCTACATAGATAAATTGCATATTGGTAATACAACACAACTACTTAATATGCAAGTCTTTTACCATGATAACTTCTTCGAAAATAAAAAAATATATATTTTTACCCTGTTTATACTCAAATGTGATATGGATTGTTAAAGATATAATTGATGATCAAAACAGAAAGATTGTAAGTTAAAACTATTTAGAAGAAACAACTAGGAGAACACATAATTTCCTTTAATTTTATGGCTTAAGATATGCTGTTAGTAGTTACATGAAGAAAAATTATAAACTATCAGAAAAGTGTCCTCACTGTAGGCTTCCTTCCTGTGTCATGTATTCTGATGCTATCTGTCCCTTGTCCCAAGCACAGAGTAGTGCTAGTAATGTATAAACAAGCACTAAGTTTGTACCAAGAAATAGGTAATAGTGTCCTCCCTGTAATCATCCTCCCTGTGTCATGCATTCTGAAGTTATCTGTCCCTTGTCCCAAGCACAGACTAGTGCTAGTAATGTATATACAAGAACTAAGTTTGTACAAAGAAATAGGTAACAGTGTCTTTCCTGTAGTCTTTCTCCCTGTGTCACATATTCTGAAGTTATCTGTCCCTTGTCCGAAGCACAGACTAGTGCTAGTAATGTATTAACAAGCACTAAGTTTGTACCAAGAAATAGGTCACAGTGTCTTTCCTGTAGTCTTCCTCCCTGTGTCACATATTCTGAAGTTATCTGTCCCTTGTCCCAAGCACAGACTAGTGCTAGTAATGTATAAACAAGCACTTAGTTTGTACCAAGAAATAGGTAACAGTGTCTTTCCTGTAGTCTTCCTCCCTGTGTCACATATTCTGAAGTGATCTGTCCCTTGTCCCAAGCACAGACTAGTGCTAGTAATGTATAAACAAGCACTAAGTATGTACCAAGAAATAGGTAACAGTGTCTTTCCTATAATCATCCTCCCTGTGTCATGTATTCTGAAGTTATCTGTCCTTTGTCCCAAGCACAGACTAGTGCTAGTAATGTATAAACAAGCACTAAGTATGTACCAAGAAGTAGGTAACAGTGTCCTCCCTGTAATCATCCTCCCTGTGTCATGTATATTGAAGTTATATGTCCCTTGTCCCAAGCACAGGCAGGTGCTAGTAATGTATAAACAAGCACTAAGTATGAACCAAGAAGTAGGTAACAGTGTCCTCCCTGTAATCATCCTCCCTGTGTCATGTATATTGAAGTTATATGTCCCTTGTCCCAAGCACAGGCAGGTGCTAGTAATGTATAAAGAAGCACTTAGTATGTACCAAACAATAGGTAACAATGTCTTTCCTGTAGTCATCCTCCTTGTGTCGTGTATTCTGTAGTTATCTGTCCCTTGTCCCAAGCACAGACTAGTGCTAATCATGTATTAACAAGCATTAAGTATGTACCAAGAAATAGGTAACAGTGTCCTTCCTGTAGTCATCCTCCCTGTGTCATGTATTCTGAAGTTATCTGTCCCTTGTCCCAAGCACAGAGTAGTGCTAGTAATGTATAAACAAGCACTAAGTATGTACCAAGAAATAGGTAACTGTGTCTTTCCTGTAGTCATCCTCCCTGTGTCATGTATTCTGTAGTTATCTGTCCCTTGTCCCAAGCACAGACTAGTGCTAGTAATGTATAAACAAGCACTAAGTATGTACCAAGAAATAGGTAACCGTGTCTTTCCTGTAGTCATCCTCCCTGTGTCATGTATTCTGTAGTTATCTGTCCCTTGTCCCAAGCACAGACTAGTGCTAGTAATGTATAAACAAGCACTAAGTATGTACCAAGAAATAGGTAACAGTGTCTTTCCTGTAGTCATCCTCCCTGCATGACGTATTCTTAAGTTATCTGTCCCTTGTCCCAAGCACAGACTAGTGCTAGTAATGTATAAACAAGCACTATGTATGTTCCCTGAAATAGGTAACAGTGTCTTTCCTGTAGTCATCCTCCCTGTGTCATGTATTCTGTAGTTATCTGTCCCTTGTCAAAAGCCGTTACTTTAAAAAGATCTTAATATGTGAAAAACAGCAAATATTATTAAATAGTATAATTATTTTTTTAAAGTTTTAGAAAGAAATATTTATAACCAACAGTTGCTGTGTGCTCTTAAATGTTGAATATTTATTTAAAACAATGCTTGGGTTTATATAAAAAGTTAGTTTGACCTGACATATGTGAAGTGATATCTGACTGGGTCAGTCACAGCTGACAGTCCAAGCCTACATGTTCATAGAAGTAAAACATTAGATAGATAATTGAGCTAATCAGTTACATAGTTTGATCACTGAGTGATTAATTGTCACACCTGATTGCTCAGTTAAAGATCAAGGGATACTGCCCTCTGAAAAGGTGATAATGTCAGAATTTGTTTGAGCTAACAATGCTGAACTTTGTTGATTGTTTTCAGATGAACAAGTTTCATGATTTAAAATTTCAAAGGAAACAGTAATAAATCATAACTGTTGAAAATAAATAGAAATAACAAAATTAAAACATTAATAAAAAAGTAGAAAGTGAAAGAAATGAAATGTTACTTCCTATAATTATATTGATAAAAAAACATATATTTTTACCCTGTTTATACTCAACTTGTTTAAGATATAATAAATGTTAAAAATATAAGGGAAGGTATATATTTACAACTATTTAGAAGAAACAACTGGGAGAACACAAAATTTCCTTCAGTTTTATGGCTTACAATATGCTGTTAGTATGATATTAGGTAACAGTGTCTTCCCTGTAGTAATCATCCCTGTTCCATGTATTCTGAAGTTATCTGTCCCTTGTCCCAAGCACAGACTAGTGCAAGTAATGTATAAACAAGCACTTATTCTGGAGTAACCTGTCCCTTGTAATGTATTAACAAGCACTAAGTATGTACCGAAAATAGGTAACTAGTGCTAGTAATGTATAAACAAGCACTAAGTATGTACCAAGAAATAGGTAACAGTGTCTTTCCTGTAGTCATCCTCCCTGTGCCATGTATTCTGTAGTTATCTGCCCCTTGTCCCAAGCACAGACTAGTGCTAGTAATGTTTAAACAAGCACTAAGTATGTACCAAGAAATAGCAAACAGTGTCTTTCCTGTAATAATCCTCGCTTTGTCATGTATTCTGGAGTTATCTGTCCCTTGTTATGTATTAACAAGAACTAAGTATGTACCAAAAATAGTTAACAGTGTATTGCCTGTAATCGTATCCCTGTGTTATGTATTCTGGAGTAATCTGTCCCTTGTCCCAAGCACAGACTAGTGCTAGTAATGTATAAACAAGCATTAAGTATGTACCAAGAAATTGTTAACAGTGTCTTCCTTGTAATCTTTATCCCTGTGTTACATGTTTTTGAAGTTATCTGTCCCTTGTCCAAAGCACAGACTAGTGCTAGTAATGTATAAACAAGCACTAAGTATGTACCAAGAAATAGGTAACAGTGTCTTTCCTGTAGTCATCCTCCCTGTGCCATGTATTCTGTAGTTATCTGCCCCTTGTCCCAAGCACAGACTAGTGCTAGTAATGTTTAAACAAGCACTAAGTATGTACCAAGAAATAGCAAACAGTGTCTTTCCTGTAATAATCCTCGCTTTCTCATGTATTCTTGAGTTATCTGTCCCTTGTTATGTATTAACAAGAACTAAGTATGTACCAAAAATAGTTAACAGTGTATTGCCTGTAATCGTATCCCTGTGTTATGTATTCTGGAGTAATCTGTCCCTTGTCCCAAGCACAGACTAGTGCTAGTAATGTATAAACAAGCATTAAGTATGTACCAAGAAATTGTTAACAGTGTCTTCCTTGTAATCTTTATCCCTGTGTTACATGTTTTTGAAGTTATCTGTCCCTTGTCCAAAGCACAGACTAGTGCTAGTAATGTATAAACAAGCACTAAGTATGTACCAAGAAATAGGTAACAGTGTCTTTCCTGTAGTCATCCTCCCTGTGCCATGTATTCTGTAGTTATCTGCCCCTTGTCCCAAGCACAGACTAGTGCTAGTAATGTTTAAACAAGCACTAAGTATGTACCAAGAAGTAGCAAACAGTGTCTTTCCTGTAATAATCCTCGCTTTCTCATGTATTCTTGAGTTATCTGTCCCTTGTTATGTATTAACAAGAACTAAGTATGTACCAAAAATAGTTAACAGTGTATTGCCTGTAATCGTATCCCTGTGTTATGTATTCTGGAGTAATCTGTCCCTTGTCCCAAGCACAGACTAGTGCTAGTAATGTATAAACAAGCATTAAGTATGTACCAAGAAATTGTTAACAGTGTCTTCCTTGTAATCTTTATCCCTGTGTTACATGTTTTTGAAGTTATCTGTCCCTTGTCCAAAGCACAGACTAGTGCTAGTAATGTATAAACAAGCACTAAGTTTGTACCAAGAAATAGGTAATAGTGTCCTCCCTGTAATCATCCTCCCTGTGTCATGTATTCTGAAGTTATCTGTCCCTTGTCCCAAGCACAGACTAGTGCTAGTAATGTATAAACAAGCACTAAGTATGTACCAAGAAATAGGTAACAGTGTCCTCCCTTTAATCCTCCTCCCTGTGTCATGTATTCTGAAGTTATCTGTCCCTTGTCCCAAGCACAGAGTAGTGCTAGTAATGTATGAACCAGCACTAAGTATGTACCAAGAAATAGGTAACAGTGTCTTTCCTGTAATCATCCTCCCTGTGTCATGTATTCTGAAGTTATCTGTCCTTTGTCCCAAGCACAGACTAGTGCTAGTAATGTATAAACAAGCACTAAGTATCTACCAAGAAATAGGTAACAGTGTCTTTCCTGTAGTCATCCTCCCTGTGTCCTGTATACTGAAGTTATCTGTCCCTTGTCCCAAGCACAGACTAGTGCTAGTAATGTTTAAACAAGCACTAAGTATGTACCAAGAAATAGGTAACAGTGTCTCTCCTGTAGTCATCCTCCCTGTGTCATGTATTCTGAAGTTATCTGTCCCTTGTCCCAAGCACAGACTAGTGCTAGTAATGTATAAACAAGCACTAAGTATGTACCAAGAAAAACAAAGAAAAGTGTCTTTCCTGTAGTCATCCTTCCTGTTTCCTGTATTCTGATGTTATCTGTCCCTTGTCCTAAGCACAGACTAGTGCTAGTAATGTATAAACAAGCACTAAGTATGTACCAAGAAATAAGTAACAGTGTCTTTCCTGTAGTCATCCTCCCTGTGTCATGTATTCTGAAGTTATCTGTCCCTTGTCCAAAGCACAGACTAGTGCTAGTAATGTATAAACAAGCACTAAGTATGTACCAAGAAATAAGTAACAGTGTCTTTCCTGCAGTCTTTCTTCGTGTGCCATGTTTTCTGAAGTTATCTGTCCCTTGTCAAAAGCCGTTACTTTAAAAAGATCTTATGTGAAAAACAGCAAAAATTATTAAATAGTATAATTATTTTAATTTTTTTATAATAAGTTTTAGAAAGAAATATTTATAACCAACAGTTGCTGTGTGCTCTTAAATGTTGAATATTTATTTAAAACAATGCTTAGGTTTATATAAAAAGTTAGTTTGACCTGACATATGTGAAGTGATATCTGACTGGGTCAGTCACAGCTGACAGTCCAAGCCTACATGTTCATAGAAATAAAACATTAGATAGATAAATGAGCTAATCAGTTACATAGTTTGATCACTGAGTGATTAATTGTCACACCTGATTGCTCAGTTAAAGATCAAGGGATACTGCCCTCTGAAAAGGTGATAATGTCAGAATTTGTTTGAGCTAACAATGCTGAACTTTGTTGATTGTTTTCAGATGAACAAGTTTCATGATTTAGAATTTCAGAAGAAACAGTAATAAATCATAACTGTTGAAAATAAATAGAAGTAACAAAATTAAAATGATAATAAAAAAGTAGAAAGTGAAAGAAATGAAATGTTACTTCCTATAATTATATTTATAAAAAAACATATATTTTTACCCTGTTTATACTCAAATTGTTAAATTGTATAAGATATCATAAATGTTAAAAATATAAGGGAAGGTATATATTTACAACTATTTAGAAGAAACAACCGGGAGAACACAAAATTTCCTTCAGTTTTATGGCTTACAATAAGCTGTTAGTATGATATTAGGTAACAGTGTCTTCCCTGTAGTAATCGTCTCTGTTCCATGTATTCTGAAGTTATCTGTCCCTTGTCCCAAACACAGACTAGTGCAAGTAATGTATAAACAAGCACTTATTCTTGAGTAACCTGTCCCTTGTAATGTATTAACAAGCACTAAGTATGTACCGAAAATAGGTAACTAGTGCTAGTAATGTATAAACAAGCACTAAGTATGTACCAAGAAATAGGTAACAGTGTCTATCCTGTAGTCATCCTCCCTGTGCCATGTATTCTGTAGTTATCTGTCCCTTGTCCCAAGCACAGACTAGTGCTAGTTATGTTTAAACAAGCACTAAGTATGTACCAAGAAATAACTAACAGTGTCTTTCCTGTAATAATCCTCGCTTTGTCATGTATTCTGGAGTTATCTGTCCCTTGTTATGTATTAACAAGAACTAAGTATGTACCAAAAATAGTTAACAGTGTATTGCCTGTAATCGTATCCCTGTGTTATGTATTCTGGAGTAATCTGTCCCTTGTCCCAAGCACAGACTAGTGCTAGTAATGTATAAACAAGCACTAAGTATGTACCAAGAAATAGGTAACAGTGTCTTTCCTATAGTCGTCCTCCCTGTGCCATGTATACTGATGTTATCTGTCCCTTTTCCCAAGCACAGACTAGTGCTAGTAATGTATAAACAAGCACTAAGTATGTACCAAGAAATAGGTAACAGTGTCCTTCCTGTTGGTTTCATCCCTGTGTCATGTATTCTGAAGTTATCTGTCCCTTGTCCCAAGCACAGACTAGTGCTAGTAATGTATAAGCAAACACTAAGTATGTACCAAGAAATAGGTAACAGTGCCTTGCCTGTAGTCATCCTCCCTATGTCACATTTTCTGAAGTTATATGTTCCTTGTCCCAAGCACAGAGTAGTGCTAGTAATGTATAAACAAGCACAAGTATGTACCAAGAAATAGGTAACAGTGTCCTTCCTGTTGATTTCATCCCTGTGGCATGTATTCTTAAGTTATCTGTCCCTTGTCCCAAGCACAGACTAGTGCTAGTAATGTATAAACAAGCACTAAGTATGTACCAAGAAATAGGTAACAGTGTCTTTCCTGTAGTAATCCTCCCTGTGTCATGTATTCTGTAGTTATCTGTCCCTTGTCCAAAGCACAGACTAGTGCTAGTAATGTATAAACAAGCACTAAGTATGTACCAAGAAATAGGTAACAGTGTCTTTCTTGTAGTCTTCCTCCCTGTGTCACATATTCTGAAATTATCTGTCCCTTGTCCCAAGCACAGACTAGTGCTAGTAATGTATAAACAAGCACTAAGTATGTACCAAGAAATAGCTAACAGTGTCCTTTCTGTTGGTTTCATCCCTGTGTCATGTATTCTGTAGTTATCTGTCCCTTGTCCCAAGCACAGACTAGTGCTAGTAATGTATAAACAAGCACTAAGTATGTACCAAGAAATAGGTAACAGTGTCTTTCCTGTAGTAATCCTCCCTGTGTCATGTATTCTGTAGTTATCTGTCCCTTGTCCCAAGCACAGACTAGTGCTAGTAATGTATAAACAAGCACTAAGTATGTACCAAGAAATAGGTAACAGTGTCCTTCCTGTAGTGATCCTCCCTGTGTCATGTATTCTGTAGTTATCTGTCCCTTGTCCCAAGCACAGACTAGTGCTAGTAATGTATAAACAAGCACTAAGTATGTACCAAGAAATAGGTAACAGTGTCTTTCCTGTAGTCTTCCTCCCTGTGTCACATATTCTGAAGTTATCTGTCCCTTGTCCCAAGCACAGACTAGTGCTAGTAATGTATAAACAAGCACTAAGTATGTACCAAGAAATAGCTAACAGTGTCCTTTCTGTTGGTTTCATCCCTGTGTCATGTATTCTGTAGTTATCTGTCCCTTGTCCCAAGCACAGACTAGTGCTAGTAATGTATAAACAAGCACTAAGAATGTACCAAGAAATAGGTAACAGTGTCTTTCCTGTAGTAATCCTCCCTGTGTCATGTATTCTGTAGTTATCTGTCCCTTGTCCCAAGCACAGACTAGTGCTAGTAATGTATAAACAAGCACTAAGTATGTACCAAGAAATAGGTAACAGTGTCTTTCCTGTAGTCTTCCTCCCTGTGTCACATATTCTGAAGTTATCTGTCCCTTGTCCCAAGCACAGACTAGTGCTAGTAATGTATAAACAAGCACTAAGTAGTGTAATCGAATGTAGACTAACATAGACTATCTCCGTTCTAACTTTAATAATACAGCGTTTCAGTGGCCTAGACTGATGGTAGTTATCAACACAAACATAAAACATACCATTTTACTATTATTAGACGTCCTGGTGGTCTATACTTCTTAATATTCTATCACGAAACTTTGAAGTCCATGTCTGATATTTTATGGAGTCGCGAAAACTGGTGACAAATGGATTTAATGTATCAAGTTTACATTATTCATCATTGATAGTTATTCTGCGTGGAAATCTTGTCCAAAACAAATGAATCCATGTCAAATCTTCCAGTAAAAGTCATATGAAGTAACACTTTTATCTATTGTTTACAAGAAATGCCAGACGGCTAACGGAACTTATTGCCGTGAGCAGCAGAAAGCATAAAAACTACCCTGATTCTTATCAATTCACCAACAGTACGTAATAATACTTTGGAACTTGCTGTTTATGGAAGTACTATTATTTATTGTGAATTATCAAGCTTGACTTCATACTCGAGCACGTTTTGGAAGCGTACGGATTTACATTTTCTACAGTACCAGAATAACAGAGTTGTCAGACTCACGGACTATTCTCATTGGTTGAGAAATACCGTAAGACGGTACCATTGGACGAGTGAGCATTCGAAAGTAACCGCATAACATACGGAATAAATACACAGAAAGCTATATAAGTAGCGTTTCCCGGTCATTTGGCGGCTTTCCTACTGTGTGAGAACATGGTTATCTTTGAGTAACATACCCTAGTAGAAGGACACGTCCGTCAGATCCGTAAGTGGACAAAATCCGTAAATCCGTAAGATATAAACGATCAGTAAAAGTATCAACAATAACTTGAAGTATTATATAACAATTCCATTAGTTCCTGTTTTTCAACATTCCGTAAGTTTACGGAATTCGCTAGTTACAGTACTGCCAGATATCTATTTCATTTTACATTGGAACTTTCGTAAGAAACATTGTTGATAACTACAGACAGTGTGGAAGCGTGTTCTGTTTATCCCCTCCTTATTAATAAACAACAGATTTAACATTATTCTAGTCAAGATCATAGGACATCATTTATTATAGACGCACATACTGAATCTTTAACACGATTAATCTTTATAAATTGAAGTTCGTTTGATCAATAAATTCATTATTATATTTAAATCATAACAGGTTGTTTCTTATACTCCTTACTGCCATTTCGTCCAATTCCGTAAAATAAACCTTACATAAAAGCCGTGCCATCCTGCGACTTTAATTGTAAAATAACGCACCACCTTTCATCTTGACACAGATTTCACAATACGGTAACAGTATGTACCAAGAAATAGCTAACAGTGTCCTTTCTGTTGGTTTCATCCCTGTGTCATGTATTCTGTAGTTATCTGTCCCTTGTCCCAAGCACAGACTAGTGCTAGTAATGTATAAACAAGCACTAAGTATGTACCAAGAAATAGGTAACAGTGTCTTTCCTGTAGTAATCCTCCCTGTGTCATGTATTCTGTAGTTATCTGTCCCTTTTCCCAAGCACAGACTAGTGCTAGTAATGTATAAACAAGCACTAAGTATGTACCAAGAAATAGGTAACAGTGTCCTTCCTGTTGGTTTCATCCCTGTGTCATGTATTCTGAAGTTATCTGTCCCTTGTCCCAAGCACAGGCTAGTGCTAGTAATGTATAAGCAAACACTAAGTATGTACCAAGAAATAGGTAACAGTGCCTTGCCTGTAGTCATCCTCCCTATGTCACATTTTCTGAAGTTATATGTTCCTTGTCCCAAGCACAGAGTAGTGCTAGTAATGTATAAACAAGCACAAGTATGTACCAAGAAATAGGTAACAGTGTCCTTCCTGTTGATTTCATCCCTGTGGCATGTATTCTTAAGTTATCTGTCCCTTGTCCCAAGCACAGACTAGTGCTAGTAATGTATAAACAAGCACTAAGAATGTACCAAGAAATAGGTAACAGTGTCTTTCCTGTAGTAATCCTCCCTGTGTCATGTATTCTGTAGTTATCTGTCCCTTGTCCAAAGCACAGACTAGTGCTAGTAATGTATAAACAAGCACTAAGTATGTACCAAGAAATAGGTAACAGTGTCTTTCTTGTAGTCTTCCTCCCTGTGTCACATATTCTGAAGTTATCTGTCCCTTGTCCCAAGCACAGACTAGTGCTAGTAATGTATATACAAGCACTAAGTATGTACCAAGAAATAGCTAACAGTGTCCTTTCTGTTGGTTTCATCCCTGTGTCATGTATTCTGTAGTTATCTGTCCCTTGTCCCAAGCACAGACTAGTGCTAGTAATGTATAAACAAGCACTAAGTATGTACCAAGAAATAGGTAACAGTGTCTTTCCTGTAGTAATCCTCCCTGTGTCATGTATTCTGTAGTTATCTGTCCCTTGTCCCAAGCACAGACTAGTGCTAGTAATGTATAAACAAGCACTAAGTATGTACCAAGAAATAGGTAACAGTTTCCTTCCTGTAGTGATCCTCCCTGTGTCATGTATTCTGTAGTTATCTGTCCCTTGTCCCAAGCACAGACTAGTGCTAGTAATGTATAAACAAGCACTAAGTATGTACCAAGAAATAGGTAACAGTGTCTTTCCTGTAGTCTTCCTCCCTGTGTCACATATTCTGAAGTTATCTGTCCCTTGTCCCAAGCACAGACTAGTGCTAGTAATGTATAAACAAGCACTAAGTATGTACCAAGAAATAGCTAACAGTGTCCTTTCTGTTGGTTTCATCCCTGTGTCATGTATTCTGTAGTTATCTGTCCCTTGTCCCAAGCACAGACTAGTGCTAGTAATGTATAAACAAGCACTAAGAATGTACCAAGAAATAGGTAACAGTGTCTTTCCTGTAGTCATCCTCCCTGTGTCATGTATTCTGTAGTTATCTGTCCCTTGTCCCAAGCACAGACTAGTGCTAGTAATGTATAAACAAGCACTAAGTATGTACCAAGAAATAGGTAACACTGTCTTTCCTGTAGTTTTCCTCCCTGTGTCACATATTCTGAAGTTATCTGTCCCTTGTCCCAAGCACAGACTAGTGCTAGTAATGTATAAACAAGCACTAAGTATGTACCAAGAAATAGCTAACAGTGTCCTTTCTGTTGGTTTCATCCCTGTGTCATGTATTCTGAAGTTATCTGTCCCTTGTCCCAAGCACAGACTAGTGCTAGTAATGTGTAAACAAGCACTAAGTATGTACCAAGAAATAGGTAACAGTGTCTTTCCTGTAGTCTTCCTCCCTGTGCCATGTATTCTGTAGTTAGCTGTCCCTTGTCCCAAGCACAGACTAGTGCTGGTAATGTATAAACAAGCACTAAGTATGTACCAAGAAATAGGTAACAGTGTCTTTCCTGTAGTCATCCTCCCTGTGTCACGATTCTGTAGTTATCTGTCCCTTGTCAAAAGCCGTTACTTTAAAAAGATCTTATGTGAAAAACAGGAAAAATTATTAAATAGTATAATTATTTTTTTAAAGTTTTAGAAAGAAATATTTATAACCAACAGTTGCTGTGTGCTCTTAAATGTTGAATATTTATTTAAAACAATGCTTGGGTTTATATAAAAAGTTAGTTTGACCTGACATATGTGAAGTGATATCTGACTGGGTCAGTCACAGCTGACAGTCCAAGCCTACATGTTCATAGAAGTAAAACATTAGATAGATAATTGAGCTAATCAGTTACATAGTTTGATCACTGAGTGATTAATTGTCACACCTGATTGCTCAGTTAAAGATCAAGGGATACTGCCCTCTGAAAAGGTGATAATGTCAGAATTTGTTTGAGCTAACAATGCTGAACTTTGTTGATTGTTTTCAGATGAACAAGTTTCATGATTTAGAATTTCAAAAGAAACAGTAATAAATCATAACTGTTGAAAATAAATAAAAAATAGAAATAACAAAATTAAAAAAATAATAAAAAGTAGAAATTGAAAGAAATGAATTGTTACTTCCTATATATTTATAAATAAATAAGAAAATATTTTTACCCTGTTTATACTCAAATGTGATGTGGATTGTTAAAGATATAATTGATGATCATAACAGAGTTTCTAAGTTTAAACCATTTAGAAGAAACAACTGGGAGAACACAAAATTTCCTTTAATTTTATGGCTTAAGATATGCTGTAAGTAGGTATATGATGAAAAATTATATACTATCAAAACTAAAGAATTCCTTGGCTATTTTTGGAAAATAACTACCTGACATAAGTATGATTTTATGGGAAACGGTTGCTGTCTCCAGTTTGACTGTACTTCGCAAAATAAAGATCAAGAATGATAATTTTGCACCTTCTGTAAGAGCCACAAGAAAACCTTATCCCACCTTTTAGATCAAACCAGTTATACAATATTAAATGAATGAATTAGATCATTTATATATAAATTTTGAAGAAAAAAAAGTTCACGGTTTTGTTACAGCTAGGAAAACAATATTACATGTTAAATATTATTATTTTAGAAGTGAAGAAGTATATATACCTATATAGGAGAAATGAAGTATTACCTTGTATTATAGGTTTAAACAAGGGCTGGCCCTCTGAGTGACAAATACCCCAAAGAGGTGTCTCACAGTCTGTGACCTTCACCTTCAAAGTGCGGGCCCAGTACTTGCACATGACACTTTATCTCCATGTGCTGAACAATTGTTCCATTCATTTTAAAATCCTTCAATGTATAACACAGTTACAAGATAGATAAATGAGCTAATCAGTTACATAGTTTGATCACTGAGTGATTAATTGTCACACCTGATTGCTCAGTTAAAGATCAAGGGATACTGCCCTCTGAAAAGGTGATAATGTCAGAATTTGTTTGAGCTAACAATGCTGAACTTTGTTGATTGTTTTCAGATGAACAAGTTTCATGATTTAAAATTTCAAAGGAAACAGTAATAAATCATAACTGTTGAAAATAAATAGAAATAACAAAATTAAAACGATAATAGAAAAGTAGAAAGTGAAAGAAATGAAATGTTACTTCCTATAATTATATTTATAAAAAAACATATATTTTTACCCTGTTTATACTCAAATCGTTTAAGATATAATAAATGTTAAAAATATAAGGGAAGGTATATATTTACAACTATTTAGAAGAAACAACCGGGAGAACACAAAATTTCCTTCAGTTTTATGGCTTACAATATGCTGTTAGTATGATATTAGGTAACAGTGTCTTCCCTGTAGTAATCATACCTGTTCCATGTATTCTGAAGTTATCTGTCCCTTGTCCCAAGCACAGACTAGTGCAAGTAATGTATAAACAAGCACTTATTCTGGAGTAACCTGTCCCTTGTAATGTATTAACAAGCACTAAGTATGTACCAAAAATAGGTAACTAGTGCTAGTAATGTATAAACAAGCACTAAGTATGTACCAAGAAATAGGTAACAGTGTTCCCTGTAGTCATCCTCCCTGTGCCATGTATTCTGTAGTTATCTGTCTCTTCTCCCAAGCACAGACTAGTGCTAGTAATGTTTAAACAAGCACTAAGTATGTATCAAGAAATAGCTAACAGTGTCTTTCCTGTAATAATCCTCGCTTTGTCATGTATTCTGGAGTTATCTGTCCCTTGTTATGTATTAACAAGAACTAAGTATGTACCAAAAATAGTTAACAGTGTATTGCCTGTAATCGTATCCCTGTGTTATGTATTCTGGAGTAATCTGTCCCTTGTCCCAAGCACAGACTAGTGCTAGTAATGTATAAACAAGCACTAAGTATGTACCAAGAAATAGGTAACAGTGTCCTTCCTGTAGTCATCCTCCCTGTGCCATGTATACTGATGTTATCTGTCCCTTTTCCCAAGCACAGACTAGTGCTAGTAATGTATAAGCAAGCACTAAGTATGTACCAAGAAATAGGTAACAGTGTCCTTCCTGTTGGTTTCATCCCTGTGTCATGTATTCTGAAGTGATCTGTCCCTTGTCCCAAGCACAGACTAGTGCTAGTAATTTATAAACAAACACTAAGTATGTACCAAGAAATATGTAACAGTGCCTTGCCTGTAGTCATCCTCCCTGTGTCACATTTTCTGAAGTTATATGTCCCTTGTCCCAAGCACAGAGTAGTGCTAGTAATGTATAAACAAGCACTAAGTATGTACCAAGAAATAGGTAACAGTGTCCTTCCTGTTGGTTTCATCCCTGTGGCATGTATTCTTAAGTTATCTGTCCCTTGTCCCATGCACAGACTAGTGCTAGTAATGTTTAAAAAACAAGCACTAAGTATGTACCAAGAAATAGGTAACAGTGTCTTTCCTGTAGTCTTCCTCCCTGTGTCACATATTCTGAAGTTACCTGTCCCTTGTCCGAAGCACAGACTAGTGCTAGTAATGTATTAACAAGCACTAAGTTTGTACCAAGAAATAGGTAACAGTGTCTTTTCTGTAATAATCCTCCCTGTGTCATGTATTCTGAAGTTATCTGTCCCTTGTCCCAAGCACAGACTAGTGCTAGTAATGTTCAAACATGCACTAAGTATGTACCAAGAAATAGGTAACAGTGTCTTTCCTGTAGTCTTCCTACCTGTGTCATGTATTCTGAAGTTATCTGTCCCTTGTCCCAAGCACAGACTAGTGCTAGTAATGTATAAACAAGCACTAAGTATGTACCAAGAAATAGGTAACAGTGTCCTTCCTGTTGGTTTCATCCCTGTGTCATGTATTCTGAAGTTATCTGTCCCTTGTCCCAAGCACAGACTAGTGCTAGTAATGTATAAACAAACACTAAGTATGTGCCAAGAAATAGGTAACAGTGTCTTGCCTGTAGTCATCCTCCCTGTGTCACATTTTCTGATGTTATATGTCCCTTGTCCCAAGCACAGAGTAGTGCTAGTAATGTATAAACTAGCACTAAGTATGTACCAAGAAATAGGTAACAGTGTCCTTCCTGTTGATTTCTTCCCTGTGGCATGTATTCTTAAGTTATCTGTCCCTTGTCCCATGCACAGACTAGTGCTAGTAATGTTTAAACAAGCACTAAGTATGTACCAAGAAATAGGTAACAGTGTCTTTCCTGTAGTCTTCCTCCCTGTGTCACATATTCTGAAGTTATCTGTCCCTTGTCCCAAGCACAGACTAGTGCTAGTAATGTATGAACAAGCACTAAGTTTGTACCAAGAAATAGGTAACAGTGTCTTTCCTCTAGTCATCCTCCCTGTGTCACATTTTCTGAAGTTATATGTCCCTTGTCCCAAGCAGAGTAGTGCTAGTAATGTATAAACAAGCACTAAGTATGTACCAAGAAATAGGTAACAGTGTCCTTCCTGTTGGTTTCATCCCTGTGTCATGTATTCTGAAGTTATCTGTCCCTTGTCCCATGCACATACTAGTGCTAGTAATGTTTAAACAAGCACTAAGTATGTACCAAGAAATAGGTAACAGTGTCTTTCCTGTAGTCTTCCTCCCTGTGTCACATATTCTGAAGTTATCTGTCCCTTGTCCGAAGCACAGACTAGTGCTAGTAATGTATAAACAAGCACTAAGTTTGTACCAAGAAATAGGTAACAGTGTCTTTTCTGTAATAATCCTCCCTGTGTCATGTATTCTGAAGTTGTCTGTCCCTTGTCCCAAGCACAGACTAGTGCTAGTAATGTATAAACAAGCACTAAGTATGTACCAAGAAATAGGTAACAGTGTCTTTCCTGTAGTAATCCTCCCTGTGTCATGTATTCTGAAGTTATCTGTCCCTTGTCCCAAGCACAGACTAGTGCTAGTAATGTATAAACAAGCACTAAGTATGTACCAAGAAATAGCTAACAGTGTCCTTTCTGTTGGTTTCATCCCTGTGTCATGTATTCTGAAGTTATCTGTCCCTTGTCCCAAGCACAGACTAGTGCTAGTAATGTATAAACAAGCACTAAGTATGTACCAAGAAATAGGTAACAGTGTCCTTCCTGTTGGTTTCATCCCTGTCTCCCATATTCTGAAGTTATCTGTCCCTTGTCCCAAGCACAGACTAGTGCTAGTAATGTATAAACAAGCACTAAGTTTGTACCAAGAAATAGGTAACAGTGTCTTTCCTGTAATAATCCTCCCTGTGTCATGTATTCTGAAGTTATCTGTCCCTTGTCCCAAGCACAGACTAGTGCTAGTAATGTATAAACAAGCACTAAGTATGTACCAAGAAATAGGTAACAGTGTCCTTCCTGTTGGTTTCATCCCTGTCTCCCATATTCTGAAGTTATCTGTCCCTTGTCCCAAGCACAGACTAGTGCTAGTAATGTATAAACAAGCACTAAGTTTGTACCAAGAAATAGGTAACAGTGTCTTTCCTCTAGTCATCCTCCCTGTGTCACATTTTCTAAAGTTATATGTCCCTTGTCCCAAGCAGAGTAGTGCTAGTAATGTATAAACAAGCACTAAGTATGTACCAAGAAATAGGTAACAGTGTCCTTCCTGTTGGTTTCATCCCTGTGTCATGTATTCTGAAGTTATCTGTCCCTTGTCCCATGCACATAGTAGTGCTAGTAATGTTTAAACAAGCACTAAGTATGTACCAAGAAATAGGTAACAGTGACTTTCCTGTAGTCATCCTCCCTGTGTCATGTATTCTGTAGTTATCTGTCCCTTGTCCCAAGCACAGACTAGTGCTAGTAATGTATAAACAAGCACTAAGTATGTACCAAGAAATAGGTAACAGTGTCCTTCCTGTAGTCATCCTCCCTGTGTCATGTATTCTGTAGTTATCTGTCCCTTGTCCCAAGCACAGACTAGTGCTAGTAATGTATAAACAAGCACTAAGTATGTACCAAGAAATAGGTAACAGTGTCTTTCCTGTAGTAATCCTCCCTGTGTCATGTATTCTGAAGTTATCTGTCCATTGTCCCAAGCACAGACTAGTGCTAGTAATGTATAAACAAGCACTAAGTATGTACCAAGAAATAGGTAACAGTGTCTTTCCTGTAGTAATCCTCCCTGTGTCATGTATTCTGAAGTTATCTGTCCCTTGTCCCAAGCACAGACTAGTGCTAGTAATGTATAAACAAGCACTAAGTATGTACCAAGAAATAGCTAACAGTGTCCTTTCTGTTGGTTTCATCCCTGTGTCATGTATTCTGAAGTTATCTGTCCCTTGTCCCAAGCACAGACTAGTGCTAGTAATGTATAAACAAGCACTAAGTATGTACCAAGAAATAGCTAACAGTGTCTTTCCTGTAGTCTTCCTCTCTGTGCCATGTATTCTGTAGTTATCTGTCCCTTGTCCCAAGCACAGACTAGTGCTAGTAATGTATAAACAAGCACTAAGTATGTACCAAGAAATAGATAACAGTGTCTTTCCTGTAGTCATCCTCCCTGCATGACGTATTCTTAAGTTATCTGTCCCTTGTCCCAAGCACAGACTAGTGCTAGTAATGTATAAACAAGCGCTATGTATGTACCAAGAAATAGGTTACAGTGTCTTTCCTCTAGTCATCCTCCCTGTGTCACATTTTCTGAAGTTATATGTCCCTTGTCCCAAGCAGAGTAGTGCTAGTAATGTATAAAGAAGCACTAAGTATGTACCAAGAAATAGGTAACAGTGTCCTTCCTGTTGGTTTCATCCCTGTGTCATGTATTCTGAAGTTATCTGTCCCTTGTCCCATGCACATACTAGTGCTAGTAATGTTTAAACAAGCACTAAGTATGTACCAAGAAATAGGTAACAGTGTCTTTCCTGTAGTCTTCCTCCCTGTGTCACATATTCTGAAGTTATCTGTCCCTTGTCCGAAGCACAGACTAGTGCTAGTAATGTATAAACAAGCACTAAGTTTGTACCAAGAAATAGGTAACAGTGTCTTTTCTGTAATAATCCTCCCTGTGTCATGTATTCTGAAGTTGTCTGTCCCTTGTCCCAAGCACAGACTAGTGCTAGTAATGTTTAAACAAGCACTAAGTATGTACCAAGAAATAGGTAACAGTGTCTTTCCTCTAGTCATCCTCCCTGTGTCACATATTCTGAAGTTATCTGTCCCTTGTCCCAAGCACAGACTAGTGCTAGTAATGTATAAACAAGCACTAAGTATGTACCAAGAAATAGGTAACAGTGTTCCCTGTAGTAAGCCTCCACGTGTTATGTATAACCAAGCACAGACTAGTGCTAGTAACTTATAAACAAGCACTAAGTATGTATCAAGAAATAGGTAACAGTGTTCTCTGTAGTAAGCATCCATGTGTTTTTAAGCCTTCAAGTAAGTTCATTATAACATCAGTTTATTACAACAAATATACACTGTACAAAGAAAACTACAAAAACTAAGTATGTCAATTTATTTACATTATACAGTTTCCTGCGAGATAAAAGAAGGGTTTGTTTTTACATGCTTAGCCGCTACAACCAAGTTAGCCTACCATCTTTTTTCCAGTAGAAATAAACTAAATACAGAAAATCAGGAACTGCATTTCTATAAGAATAACATGGCTGCTCCTAGTCTGTGATTTAATTTCATTCTTGGCAACAACATTTCAAAACCTCATCATTTTCTGTATCAGTTTATCAAACAGAACATTTCATTTATGTTTGGCCCTCAACAACTTGAAGATCTAAAAACAAATTCATTCAGATTACTGTTATCCTCCCTGTGTCATGTATTCTGAAGTTATCTGTCCTTTGTCCCAAGCACAGACTAGTGCTAGTAATGTATAAACAAGCACTAAGTATGTACCAAGAAATAGGTAACAGTGTCCTTCCTGTTGGTTTCATCCCTGTCTCCCATATTCTGAAGTTATCTGTCCCTTGTCCCAAGCACAGACTAGTGCTAGTAATGTATAAACAAGCACTAAGTTTGTACCAAGAAATAGGTAACAGTGTCTTTCCTCTAGTCATCCTCCCTGTGTCACATTTTCTAAAGTTATATGTCCCTTGTCCCAAGCAGAGTAGTGCTAGTAATGTATAAACAAGCACTAAGTATGTACCAAGAAATAGGTAACAGTGTCCTTCCTGTAGTCATCCTCCCTGTGTCATGTATTCTGTAGTTATCTGTCCCTTGTCCCAAGCACAGACTAGTGCTAGTAATGTATAAACAAGCACTAAGTATGTACCAAGAAATAGGTAACAGTGTCTTTCCTGTAGTAATCCTCCCTGTGTCATGTATTCTAAAGTTATCTGTCCCTTGTCCCAAGCACAGACTAGTGCTAGTAATGTATAAACAAGCACTAAGTATGTACCAAGAAATAGGTAACAGTGTCTTTCCTGTAGTCATCCTCCCTGTGTCATGTATTCTGTAGTTATCTGTCCCTTGTCCCAAGCACAGACTAGTGCTAGTAATGTATAAACAAGCACTAAGTATGTACCAAGAAATAGCTAACAGTGTCTTTCCTGTAGTCTTCCTCCCTGTGCCATGTATTCTGTAGTTATCTGTCCCTTGTCCCAAGCACAGACTAGTGCTAGTAATGTATAAACAAGCACTAAGTATGTACCAAGAAATAGGTAACAGTGTCTTTCCTGTAGTCCACCTCCCTGCATGACGTATTCTTAAGTTATCTGTCCCTTGTCCCAAGCACAGACTAGTGCTAGTAATGTATAAACAAGCACTATGTATGTACCCTGAAATAGGTAACAGTGTCTTTCCTGTAGTCATCCTCCCTGTGTCATGTATTCTGTAGTTTTCTTTCCCTTGTCAAAAGCCGTTACTTTAAAAAGATGTTATGTGAAAAACAGCAAAAATTATTAAATAGTATAATTATTTTTTTAAAGTTTTAGAAAGAAATATTTATAACCAACAGTTGCTGTGTGCTCTTAAATGTTGAATATTTATTTAAAACAATTCTTGGGTTTATATAAAAAGTTAGTTTGACCTGACATATGTGAAGTGATATCTGACTGGGTCAGTCACAGCTGACAGTCCAAGCCTACATGTTCATAGAAGTAAAAAATTAGATAGATAATTGAGCTAATCAGTTACATAGTTTGATCACTGAGTGATTAATTGTCACACCTGATTGCTCAGTTAAAGATCAAGGGATACTGCCCTCTGAAAAGGTGATAATGTCAGAATTTGTTTGAGCTGACAATGCTGAACTTTGTTGATTGTTTTCAGATGAACAAGTTTCATGATTTAGAATTTCAAAAGAAACAGTAATAAATCATAACTGTTGAAAATAAATAAAAAATAGAAATAACAAAATTAAAACATTAATAAAAAGTAGAAATTGAAAGAAATGAATTGTTACTTCCTATATATTTATAAATAAATAAGAAAATATTTTTACCCTGTTTATACTCAAATGTGATGTGGATTGTTAAAGATATAATTGATGATCATAACAGAAAGTTTCTAAGTTTAAACCATTTAGAAGAAACAACTGGGAGAACACAAAATTTCCTTCAATTTTATGGCTTAAGATATGCTGTAAGTAGGTATATGATGAAAAATTATATACTATCAAAACTAAAGAATTCCTTATTCCGAATATAAGTTGTTACATGCATCCAATTTTATTAAGGACAAACATAATAAATTATTTTCATAAATGATGAGAAATCTACAAGTCAAATTAACTCAGTACCCGTGAGTGAAAACAGAGTACAAACTATTTGGCTATTTTTGGAAAATAACTACCTGACATAAGTACGATTTTATGGGAAACGGTTGCTGTCTCCAGTTTGACTGTACTTCGCAAAATAAAGATCAAGAATGATAATTTTGCACCTTCTGTAAGAGCCACAAGAAAACCTTATCCCACCTTTTAGATCGAACCAGTTATACAATATTAAATGAATGAATTAGATCATTTATATATAAATTTTGAAGAAAAAAAAGTTCACGGTTTTGTTACGGCTAGGAAAACAATATTACATGTTAAATATTATTATTTTAGAAGTGAAGAAGTATATATACCTATATAGGAGAAATGAAGTATTACCTTGTATTATAGGTTTAAACAAGGGCTGGCCCTCTGAGTGACAAATACCCCAAAGAGGTGTCTCACAGTCTGTGACCTTCACCTTCAAAGTGCGGGCCCAGTACTTGCACATGACACTAATCTTTATCTCCATGTGCTGAACAATTGTTCCAATTCATTTTAAAATCCTTCAATGTATAACACAGTTACAATCTGGAGATGAACATGTGCATATATACAGGATTCTAAAATGTCCGCCCTCCAAGTGTGACCTTGACCTTCAAGGTAAAGGTGCGGGACTTGCATGTGACATGTCAGTTCCATGTGCTCAACCATTGCGCCATGTAATTTTAAAATCCTTCCATGCATGACAGAGTTACCATGTATACAGGATTCCATGACCTTTTATACAGGATTCCATTACCTTTAAATTCAAAGTGTGACCTTGACCTTTGAGGTAGGGATGTGGGTGTTGGATGTGACACATTGTCTTGATGTGCTGAATATTTATACCATGTTATTTTAAAATCCCTCAATGCATGACAAAGTTATAGTCTGGACACGAATGTGTGCATATATACAGGATTCCATTACCTTTACACTCTGAGTGTGACCTTGAGTCTTTGAGGTAGGGACATGGGTCTTGCAAGCGACAGGTTGTCTTGATGTGCTGAACATTTGTGCCCAGTTATTTTAAAATCCTTCTACACATGACAAAGTTACAGTTTGGAAACAAAAGTGTGCATTTATACAGGATTCCATTACATTTAAACTCTTAAGTGTGACCTTGACCTTTGAGGTAGGGACATGGTTCTTGTACGCAACAGGTCGTCTTGATGAGCTGCCAATTAATTTCAAAATCCTTCTATGCATGACACAGTTGCAGTCCAGACACGAAAAATGTCAGGATGGACACACAGATGAACGAATCACCTTTGGGGGCATAAAAACAGTCTAAAGTTAGCATGGGAGGATTAACATTACTTATCTTGAGTATAACAGATGGACAATTGTAAGACACTTTTAACCATAACAACGTGTATTTTTTTTTAATAAAAAAATATATACTTTCAAGTTAATAACAACAATGTTTTACTGCAACAGAAATAACAAAATACTTTACACAATAAACCTACAAATATCCTCTTTTTTTAGTCATCAGAAAGAAGGGGGAAAAATCGGTGAAATGTTTGACTTCACTTTTCTTTCAGACAGATAGATCCCATTTTTTTTTAAATATATATGAAATAGGGGTTACACATCAAGTTATTTACATGTATATTTGTGAGCTTTGTAAATCAGGGAATTAACTAGGTAATATATGTATTTTATCTGTATTATTATTTCATATAATAGTAATAGGTACTTACATCTATGTTAATATATTCTTTGAAAAAGCCAAAGAGCTTGTTTGTATTTATAATAAACAGGTATTATGAAATGAAATATTATTCCCACACACACACAAAAAAAAAAAAAAACTGGACAAGAACCATTATTCTACTTATTATCAATAAGTTTCAGTTATTTCAGAAAACATCCTACCAATTCTTTAAGATTACATAAGAGAACAACTGTTTTAAATGCATTGAAATAAGTGTTGCTATTTTCAATGAAAGCTGCCCATTTGGGGGGCATAAATAATATGTCCGCTTTATAGTGACATCTCTTGTTGTTTTCTTTTCCTTTCTTGATGAGACCGGGGATCATATATTATACGATCGTGTGTATATGATGCCTGATAGTTTATACTAATTTATTTATTCTCGATTGCGAAACAAGTTCTTACAACTTATATTAATCGCTCTCGAGACTC
>JAFMSR010002477.1:0-23884 GCA_022818135.1 Saxidomus purpurata
AAAGTGTGATAATTTCTAAAATTTCAAGAAATGAAATATGTGCACACCGATACGACGTTACATTAATATTTTCTATTTATTTATGTTAAAAAGCATGTCACATGATCAGTTTTGATGCATTTCTTTGGTAAAATACTAGTCTTTCCGTGAGGTTTAGCTCGCCAGAATTCTTTTTCACAATTACATTTGAATGCATTCCAAGCAATCTGTGCATACTTCAACATAGGGAAAGGAACCAAAATACGCGGAAATTAAATGGCCAGGGAATATATCATAAATGTATGAGGAAACTAATGTTAAAGAAAACGTTACTAAAAACTCACGCACTTACTGGAGACTTTCATCCGCCATTTTCCGTTAAGTATACCAAAACAAAGTCACGTGATCCCCCACACTGAATATATAAGATATCAAATATACCCTCTAATATAATCTTCAGGTTGCAATCAAAGGATAGGCCTACAATATTTATCCTTTGCGGTTAAATCAAGAAGAGGTCAACCTTTACATTACATGTACATATCTAAGCAGTGTTTTCACAAACACGATACGCATTAGTGAAACTCCATACCCGTAATGGACTGATTTACTCCCATTTACTCAGATTTTTTACACAGATTTGGTAATGTGATTCAGTGCACTGGTGCAAATTTATTTGTGAAATTGCTTTAATATTTTAAGAGATAAAATCGTATAAGGTGTATGACGTTCACATGGATCTCTATCCGCCTATACATATGGAAGATTATTCATGTAAAAATTACAATATGCTTACTTCCGAATGCTTTATGAAAAATGACATGTGCATGCATGTATGTACACCTTTCCGTGTAGCCTTATTGCATTTCTGTTAGACAATTTTAAATGACAAGTGTGTAGTGCTAATTGCTATGTGCTTACTGGGTATTAATATGCCAGTATATTAAGACTAAGGTTCTAACTACAAAACGATACATTATAAATGAGAAGTGCAAGCATATATGCATGTATATGCAGATAGCCTTGTCGCATTTCTGCTGGGCTTTTTTCAATGAGAAGTGTATAGTGCTAAATGCTATCTGCTTACTTCCAAATGATGCATTACAAAGAAGAAGTGCATGTATATATGTTAACTTTATAAAATTTGTATGTTAATGGCAATTGATTCTGTTCTTAATGTGACTCATACGTAAAGCTTAGAGTTAAATACACAATTTATTTGCAAGTACAATATTGCTATTTTCAACGCACTTGTCGATAACAAGTTGCTACTATGCAGTAAGCATTACGCACTAAACACATATAAATTATCGAAGCTGGGAACCAAAATACAGTTTTACATTTTGACAACACTTTGTCTACGTAACGCAAAAGTTTACGAGCCGATCCCCAAAACCTCAGCGGTCGTCGCTAAACTGACACCAGTAGCGAGAGTACACCAGTGAGTTAAGGTTCCGCAACTATTTCAAACTCGCCCAACAAATTTAGTTCTAGAAAAAAATGGCTGTGTGACCGATTGCATAAGTTTTTAATTTTTATCTTACATAAACAAAACAAGTTATTCAGATGAAAGAATATCAAAGATAGATTGAGACAGGCAATATAGAAATGTAGATCTGTGTCTCCACTAGTAAGGGATATTGCCTTAAAACAGGTGTATTACATGAAAAAAAAAACAGTGTAAGTAGGTAGTCAAGTAAGGGTTATTGCCTTAAAAAACAGGTGTAATAGATGAAAAACCAGTATAAGTAGGTAGTCAAGTAAGGGTTATTGCCTTAAAAACAGGTGTAATAGATGAAAAACCAGTGTTAGTAGGGAGTCAAGTAAGGGTTATCGCCTTAAAACAGGTGTAATACATGAAAAACCAGTGTAAATAGGTAGTCAAGTAAGGGTTATCGCCTTAAAACAGGTGTAATACATGAAAAACCAGTGTAAGTAGGGAGTCAAGTAAGGGCTATTGCCTTACAAAACAGGTGTAAAACATGAAAAACCAGTGTAAGTAGGTAGTCAAGTAAGGGTTATTGCCTTTAAAAACAGGTGTAATACATGAAAAACCAGTGTAAGTAGGTAGTCAAGTAAGGGTTATTACCTTAAGAATCAGGTTTAATACATGGAAAACCAGTGTAAGTAGGTAGTCAAGTAAGGGTTATTGCCTTAAGTATCAGGTTTAATACATGGAAAACCAGTGTAAGTAAGTGGTCAACTATGGGTCATTGCCTTAGAAATAGGTATAATACATGGAAAGCCGGTGTAGGTAGGTGGTCAGCTAAGATTTGTTGCGTTAGAAAGAGATATAATTCATGGAAAACCACTGTAACTAGGTGGTCAACTGGGTATCTAATTATTAGGTTATGACCTTTAGTTGAAAGCCTACCTACGCTTATACAGTACCTATATCATCAACTCTCATTTTGCCTGAATCAAATACAGTCAAACCTGTGAACAAAGGCCAAACCTGCCCTTTGTGCATAGTTGAGGTGTAATTGCTCTAATAAATGAGTACAGGTTTTTCAAAATCTGGTCTTTACTCACATGGTGACCTTTATTCGGAGGTGACTGTTAGTACAGGTGTGACTGTACAACATTTTTATATTTATTGTTTTATAGTTTAAGATTCTATTGGTTTATATTAGGATCAGCATTGTCGTCAATCACCGAGATCTTGTTTTATATAACGTTAACTCTAGATAATAAATAATAACATAAAACAGTACTTGCTGAACTTTGTGGGAGGAGTTTCAAATCGGGAAGGAACCTTCATTCAGTGGCGTATAGCGATGACTGACATGGGATCAGTTGTTATGCACAAAGAATGATAGACTGATCTCTCTTCATTAAGAATGGGCCCTAGCATATTCTCTGCGCTAGAATTGTATCGTTTTATGTCAAACGTATAGACTAAAAATGACTTTTTTTACCATATATTTTATCAATAACTATGCATTGAGGTTGCTTGCACATGTAATAATAGATGTGTTGATTTTAGATTTAATGTATACGATTTTCACCCAACACATGTAATTTAAAAGTGTCCAAATAAAATGCAACATGGTTATCTGCATATTCATACATGCATGCCTTCACTTCTCATTTGAATTTCATCATTTGATGGTAAGCACAAAGCAAACAGAAATGCAACAAGGTTATCTGCATATTCATACATATATGATTGCACTTCTCATTTGTAATGCATCATTTGGTAGTAAGCACATTGCATTTACCATTATCCACTTGTTATTTAAAACTGTCAAACAGAAATGCAATAAGGCTACATGGAAAGGTGTACATACAAGCATGCACATGCCGTTTTTCATAAAGCATTCGGAAGTAAGCATGTTGTAATTTTTATATGAATAATCTTCCATATATAAATACATGTACATGTACATGAACAACAAAGCCATAGGCGATGCCAATATTCACATTCTTTAAGACCGGATAAAAGAAGTTTGTTCACATTTAGTCATTGCTTGAATTGTGAATTAAATAAGTGTCAGAAGGTATCGCCTAACGATACGACTGCTATAGCACATTACCTTTTGTATCATAATCTTCAGCCTACTAATGTTTGCATACATATTTCTAATTAATCGTCATTACTTTGACATGCAGTCATCGTAACATTCTTTTTTCTATAAATAACCTAAGAATTTACTTAACATTAAAATAGACATATATCAATTTCGTTCTCAATAGTCATTGTGTTCGATTTTATTGCCGAATTTCATACTAATTAAAACAAACCCACTGCTGGTGTTGGGTATAATATTTAAAATGTCTAATGTAATTTAAAACAAGTTGATAAGGTATTGAAATGCAATACGAAGTTCCCTGCCGGTACAGTTATTGTAGTCCACTATGAGGTGTCTTTCAGATCGCGTGGTACAATGTACGTCCACGATTTGTTCTCAAAGTATACCTTCAATTCCACTTAACTTGTTTTCTCGAGCTGACAGAAAAATGAATAAACGGATGGTGTAGGCGTTCATAACATGAACTGGGCTATTAACTTTAGTAATTTCTGATAGCAAAATAGTAACACTGGTAAGAATAGATTTATATGTAACTATTATTCATTACTCTGCGTTGTTTGATGGTTGTTTGTAAATAGTCTTGATATTGCCCTGTGTTGTTATAAGTACAATCATATAGTTCATGGTACGGGAAACGAACACACACTAATGATCCACAATTTAGTAAGTTGACAAGTTATCCCCTA
This sequence comes from Saxidomus purpurata, assembly GCA_022818135.1. Taxonomy (NCBI): domain Eukaryota; kingdom Metazoa; phylum Mollusca; class Bivalvia; order Venerida; family Veneridae; genus Saxidomus; species Saxidomus purpurata. Next base: position 4,199 of record JAFMSR010002477.1, read on the forward strand.
TTCTTCACCTCACAGCTACGTAGAACATGAACTCAGTTTTCCTATTATAACACGCGTTGATAGACTTTTACATGGAAACGGCAAATTTACACTATTTGAAAAAAATCGTGAAAATGGGAATATTCCGCTTTCATATAACAATGAAATCAAAAGTTTGTCCTACATAAAGCTCTAAAGCTTTTCTTTTAGTGTTTCGAAGTGACATGCAAAGTTATTTAAACAAAATATTGCAGACTTTTATTGCCTTTAAACGACACTCAAGTATGGTAATGATATTGTCATAGCTAATTCGATTACTTACCACAAAGTTTAACTCATAGTGTTCTTGTTGTACGAGTTTAAAGTAAGTTCAAACCGTACTCATATTATATTTTACTTTTAGAAAATGTTCAATTAAATACCTACCAGTTCCATCCATAACACACCAAAAGAAGTAACGCCAAGAAATGGCATCCATAACACCCCTAACGAGGAAATCACATGCATCGACACCTGCAAGACTCCAACGTAAAGCAACTATAGCAGAACCGTTGACTTCTGCTACATCAAAACAAGAAGCCTCACTACCAACAGAAAGTATGTAAAATCTTTAACATGAACTGGCTAATAATCCGGTTTATTTGCAAGGGTAGTTTAAACTACATGTATGATGTGTTTTTTTATTGTCGTATTCATGGCGTAATTAAATATATATATGCATGAAAAAGATAAATATTTTGCAGTGACATTCAAATAAAATTTCGCTTCGGCGAATCATCTTTCTTCGCATATAAATACACACATATCTTTCAGTACACACCACTGGTCATCATAAAAGTGGCGTTCAAAGGGTTTCCGGAAAAATGTCTTTACATGTTCATGTATTTCTTTTATTTAAAAGCATATTTTCACAGTTTTCGACTGTAAGATTAAAACTCTATTGTTGTGGTATTTCCATTCTTTTTTAAATAAATGCACGTTCTGTAGTCACTATTATAGCAACAATTTTTTACGTGATCGACAGCCTCAAACGAATTCTTTATTTCTTCCCAAACAGTTTCTGAAGTTACTCGAGGAAAACTTCCTTATGCTTTGATTATTTTCGAATACTAACTGCAAACCTCTTAAGCTTTAACAATTTTAAATCAGTTATCAGTGACTGAAAATGATTTTAAGCGTTCTGGTCATACACGCAGCACACTATCGACGTCTTCCTATTTTCATGACGCCATTGCCGGACAGTCAGATCTAAGGGCGTCTTCATGTGTAGGATTTGTGATGGTTTTATGCCATTCAAATACAGGTACTCTGAAAACATGTTTCTGCCTTTAAGTTACTTTCATTTAATAAAACATGAAATTTCCCGAAATATCTTTGCTCTGATTACATTTTAATCCCTTTTAAATGACGAATTTCCTCTTTTTGATTAAATAGACGTGAATGGGATCAACATTGTCAGACAAAATCATATAAAATGTTGTCGTGCCAATGCCTGCAGTTCCTTCTATTGTCACAACAATCCAATGCGTTTTAAACAGTAACTGAAAACGTCGCGACTTTGCCCCGCTCATGTAAACATGACGTTATTATAGCGACCATAGAGTGTACATTTTTTAAAGTAAGTAAAAAAGAGCACAATGGTGTATTAAGTGTAACATAAAGTTTGTTTAAATATATTCATTTATAAAAGTGTTTTCACGAAACGTTTCGAGCACCCTTGTTTTGTGAAAGTGAATTTCTTTAACCGTAGTAGAGAAGGTTCGTAAAACCCAAGGAAATCAAAAAATGGTGCTGACACAAATTACCAGTACTTAAACATTTTGTACCCGATTTGATTAATACAATAATATCGCTTGAAAATGCATTGGGATAATTCCACTGTATTAATGCTTAATTTCTGTTATTTCATGTAAATGATGAATGTAACTGCTTGCCTCGTATATCACGCTACTACATATTTGTTAGTTTTTCTGCATTAAGATACAATGTAACGGAAATTTTCGCTTCGAAATCTATCTACCCATCTCTTTTATATCGCGCCGACCATTGTTTTTAAAGATAATTCTCGTTTCATTTAAATACATTGAGATGTTGACCTTTGACCAACTGATCAAAAAGAATCTTATTATTAGTAAATGTACTGCATTGCATGTACTGCAGAAATAAGGTTTATTTTCTTGAACACAACAATTTCAATGTTTGCAAATTTCAATGTTTGCAAACCTCAAAATATAGAGAGTTTTACGATATATACTGAACAAAATCAGTAACTTCTGCTGTGTTTAAGTGCAGATGTATGTGAATATGAAAAGAAGGGTTAAATTATTTTACATGTATTCCAAGAGTATTTCAATGTGAATTTGTGTGTAAAATTTTATCGCTCCACGTTTACGGAAAGCTGATGAAATGGTTGGTTAAATGTGGTAGGGGTCGTAGACCAAAATCACACATTAATACCGGGTATGGCCACCTTGAGCATCGAGTACTGCCTGGCATCGTTGGCGCATAGAACCGATAAGTGTGTTGATTTCGGCCTGTGGAATGTTGTTCCACCCCTGGATTAAGGCTTGTGTTAAGGCTTAAGTTCATCGCTGTTCGACGGTGGAATAGGGCGACGTCTTTCACGCTGGTCCAAATTATACCACAGGTGTTCGAACCCTGCTATCACTTCGATGAGTAGAAAATCTTGACTCGTCGGAGAAGAGAACACTATTCTATTGTTGCCTTATCCAGCGATGATGTGTACGTGCCCAAGTAACACTATTTACGCGGTGACGTCGCGTCAATACACAGCCAACGTAAGAACGACGTCCACGTAGACCACCCTCGTGCAGACGATTGCGTAAAGTTTGGGCAGATATTCGGTTGTTATGTGTACCAGGGGTATTAGCAGCAGTGGCAGTGGCAGTTTGAAAACGATTGCATAGTTGTGTGTTCATGATATAGCGGTCTTGACCAGGCGTTGTGACGCGCGGACGCCCACTACGTGGTAAATCGTCCGTACGCCCTGTTGCTTGAATACGTTGCCTAAGGTTTCGAATATCACGGCTAGAACTACCAACAACCATAGCAACCTAATTCGTCTCCATACCAGAATTTAGCATGCCGATGGCACGTTCACCCAAATTCGGTGGAATTTTAGACGTATCAAAAAGAAAGAAAACTTAATGAAAAAAAGTTTTTTTCAACGTCTTTTTCTTATTGACAACAAATTCTATAAAACCAGTCTGAAAGGTTTGATTTTATAAACACGTAATATACTGGTCCGTGCGTGCACGAGAAAATCGATTTTCAATTTTTATTTTTTGTATAATGCGTACAATCCAATCATAATTGGTTTTATTTGACACATAATCGTTCGTCCGAACATATGTAGGGCATTGGACATGTTGATTTCCTTTTATAACATTAAAAACATATGTATAGAAATCGGAAGTTTCTTTTTTTTTGTTCAGTATATATCTCGATGCTGGTAAGATTTAAATTGTCATAATTTACAAACTTACTATTTATAACGATTTTTACTTACGACATTTATTTGTTTCAAATCTGGACAACATAAAACACTGCTTTCGCCTTGAAAATAGGTCTATGTCTATGGCATGCGCCTTTTAGTGCAGATTCCAAATATGGATTGGTCATATAAGGTCGTAAGTAACACTTAAGACCTTATCATTCCAAAGCGCCAATGAGTACTTAATTTTACAATTTAAAATGATATTATTTCAGGCTTTAGTGGTTTCATGAAATACATTTAATATTCTGACATAATACGCGCACTATAAAGTTTATCATATTTATTTTCATCTTGCCAGACTTAAGGTACATGAATCAAATGATCGTATGACATAGTTCCTGACTATAATAAGATTAAAGAGTATACTTGTCAATTGTTATGTCCATCTTGTAACAGTGATACCTCTTTATAGGAACCAACAAAGACTTAACCCATTCCAGTAAACAATTTGAAATACTTGTACATAATAAATTGCTGACCGATCGTCAAAATCGGAACTCCTAGCAACTTAAAGTAATCTGCAATTAAACATTTTTTAAATAAAGCCACTAGGACATATTAATATATACAACGAGTGTTCTCTGTGTGGTGTTGGATATAATTACAGTACTAAAGAATCGTTTTGGCATTCAAAAATTAAAAGCTAACTGGCAATTAAAATTGCATTTACAATTGTGCAGAACTTTTGTATTTAAGTAGACATGACGATGTCCTGTAAAAGCTGAATGTCTAACATGATAGTATGTGGAAAGTCGATTACGAACTAAAATGGATGAAAACCTTGTATATAAAATAAAAACAATAAAGTAATAGTATGTCCTTTAATATTTCAAATTATACTAATTTGATAAGTAGTGGAGAAAAGAATTAACTTTGCTGAAATTTGCTTCAATTTACATTCCATATGATGTGTCTATTTAATACATTTTTGACATTGTCCATTTTTTAATCGGAAAAATATCTGCGTTTGCTAAATATAACAGATTAAAATGCATTTCAGGAACATACTCAGATTCAGAAAAAGCGCACCAAAACATTGCAGGAAGTTTAGATAAAGGAAATTCCGAAGAATTTTGCAGGATACTAGAACAGATGGATGGCGTGGTGGATGCATTTTACGGTTACACGGTTGCTGCTCCTGATGAGATAAAATTCAAGTGCATTATCAAAAAAACAAAAGTCAATCGCGAAATACAAAAGAAATATGGGCACAAGTACTCTATTGAATGTCAAACTATAAACCGCTATAACGAGGAAGATGACTATTTGGTTGATAGACAGCGAGAGCAGAAAAGAAATATTGGCAAGAAAAAAAAGAAAGAAATAGAAGGTCTTATATCTAAACACAAGGAAGATTATCTTAAAAAGCACAGTAATCTTACTGATATGTTTGCATGTAATTTAAAGTCAACTGGGTATGATACCAAAAGGAAACATACGAAACCTACGAAAACTCCATGCATCGTCTTCCTTGTGAAATGTAAAGGTATAATACCACTAGATGAAGATCTTTTGCCATCACAGCTTGGAAATTTCCCAACTGATGTACGGCAAGCATATTTCTTTAGAAAAGTCGGTGGTTGGCCAAAAGAATTTCACCAACAAATAAAAATTGGCTGCGAAATTGGAACAACAGCTGGAACAGGCACCATAGGCCTGTTCGTTAATTACATGAATGAGGGCGTGAAAGGAATAACATGTGCTCATGTATTTCTTGACGAATCTGAACTAAAGAAAGTTCCACAAGAGGTTTCTGTCGAAAACATTTGCTATCAACCTGCAATTGGGCGTAAAAACTCGAAGAAATGTGGAAAGCTTCGTTGTTTCCAGTTCACAGACAGATTGGATGTGGCACTCTTTGATATAGATGAATCACGCAGACCCGACGGCGGACATTTCCCAAACTACAGAAAAAAGAAGTATGAGAATATAGGTACGCTACAATAGATGAAGTTTTATCAACAAATATATTTGTATATGAACTTTGATCAGAGCAATTTTGTAAATAACACTCTATACAAAAAAAGAGGTATAAACTACATATGCATACATGTTTAAATGTCTGGATTACACCTCCCTACCTCTAATTTCAAGAGTGAGCTTAAATGCAGTGAACAATAAAATGTTCTTTCAGACCTTTTGAAAGACACATACATTCAGTTATTTAAACTGAGGCAAATTAGTGATCTAAAGACCCCTTATCAACGTAACAAAGCTTGAAGCATTCCGTATTGTTTCTGGGGCTACTTAACTGGTATATCTTCATGAGCATCATAGAGAAGTTCCATGGAATCCCTTGCGATTCGAACACTTAATCATAAGCTGATTCTAATTTACAAAATCAAAATGAAGAATGGCCTAACTCTTGAATATCTTTCTTTTCTTGTCCCACCATCGGTAGGAGAAACCTCTAGATACAACTTGCGTAATGCTGCTGACATTCAGGGTTTACGCAAAAGAACATATCTCTGTTACAACGCCTTTATAACATAGGCTCTTCAAGGACTGAAGCAATCTGCGAAAACAATTAAAAAACTCGCCTATTCTGTCTCACTCAAACAATCTAAAACAAGAAACATTTCTATACGCCTTAAGTATTTCTACGTTAGCGAAAGGAAGAAACTAGCCTGTCGTGGCCTGTTTCGGCATGAATGTCAACGATATACCAATATAAAAGAACAACATTTTGAGATTACCTCTAACTATTAGTTTATACTAATTTATTTTAGCTCGATTGTGAAGAAAGCTTGTAGCTTATCGAGTCACTCTCGAGTCCGCTTCCTGGAAACACCAGTACTGGTGTCGTATGAGGAGGTACGGTCGTGACCTTGGTGGGGCTCGAACCCGCAACCTCCGGGATGAGCGGCAGACACCTTAACCTCTACACCACCGCTCCCCTTAACTATTGTACTATTACATTCTACTAAATGAGGACCAGAATCAACACCAGCATATTTTTAGCAGGCCAGACGTTTTCCATGCGCGTCTGTTTGATGACATTGCTCCTACCATTACATCTATCTAAGTAAATCAAATCAGATTAGCAACACCGCCATATTTACTGAAAATTATTTTAACACGAATCTTTTAACCATGCATTTATGTATTGTATGGTACATTGTAAAATTTCCTATGTACATGTACAAATTGTTTGATAAGATATGTTTAAACTATAGCAAAGCTTGTCTTCGTAATTATGTTCATATAACTATTACAGACATTCCCCAACTTAACTATGGGTCTGTTGATGTGCTCGATCAAGAAGATATTCCAGTTGATATGAGCGTTTACAAATATGGGAAAGTTACAGGGGTTACCATGGGAAAAATAAATGGTAAAGGCAAACGGGTGACACTTGGAAAGGGCCCAGAACAACACGGACTACTCGAGATTCATTCTGTTGCCAGTAAACCATTTAGTAAAAGGGAGACTCGGGGTCTTTGATCTTCCACAAAGGTGCGAATAATGAAATCAAAGGCATCGGGATTCTTGTAGGAGGAGATGATAGAAGGGATTTTGCAATACCGTTGTCTACAGCCCTAGAAAGCTTCGACAACTGTACTCCTGCGAAATTTCAGACAGAAAAAAGGGGACGTAAACGAAAAAGGTAGGCATTTAAAGTCTTGTTCTTGTTGTAATTGTAAAGTTTGATTTTTAAGCAAGATCATTGTAGTTGAATAATTTTTTTAAAAAGGATAAACAATCTAACCATAAATGAAGATGAATTATTCCCAAATTTCAATGGGCATTTTGTCGAATACCTAATACTAAACACTACATAGGTTATTGAGTTTAATTTGATTCTTAACTTTATTATGAATTATTACCAGAAAATCAAATTTACCTTCGCAGAGAATCAGAGGGTCAAGAAAGTCTGCCACGAAGAAGAAAAACAGATGAAACACATCAATGATGCAATAAATAGAAGCATGTGCTATATCTCCCGTTCGTCAGTTCAGGGAATCAAATAAATGTATATGAAATTCTTCCATAACATGTACCAACAACGAACTTACAGCGCTACTGGTCTATCGTATCGTTCTTCGTACATAAATTAAACGCTATAAAGACAAGCTTTGATATGTTATTCGCTTCTTAAAGCCTTGCATATATGTTGTACGGATCTGTTAGCGCTGCTTGTTTATTTACTTTCAATTATAACTGCATTAGAAGTTTAACAAAATACTTATTGAATTACTAATATCTTTTGTTTAATAAGTTACTAAATCATTACTATAAAGAATAAAAGTGGACTATCGGTTGATGCTAACGTAAGTTACGTGCTACCAGAAGAAATTGTTACGTACTAGTTTGACTAATTCGCAAACAACACGGAGAGTCCTGTACGGATTATTGAGTTGTTTATGAATTCAAGGGGCTATTGACAACAAAAACGCAAGTCAATTTTAGAAGAGGTAGTATTTTGGAAGATAACATTTGTATATTTTCATATTTAGATGATCTCTTCCATAACTCATAATATTCTTGTAGGTATTTTTCATGAAACTTTGGTCAAATGTTCATCTACTCAAGATAGTTCTACTCAAGATAGTTTGCAGATATCATAATCCAACTTCTTTAAGGTGAATGTCACCATTAGGGATTAAATGTCATACTATCGACAACTTTCCGTCATGCGGCGGGTGATAGAAAAATATTTAAGTCTGCCTTGTTATTGTATGGCTTACCATATGCTTGCATTGCAATCGGTCTATCGTTAGTGACATGGCGCGGAGTATCAATTGATACACATCTCACATGGTCGCTATGCTTTTACAAAAGCGCATATGCAACAACTGGCTGCAAGAATTACATCTTGGACTATCAGTGACACATTATGTCACTCTGTGTGTGCTCATTATTGAAAAAAACATGTCAAATACCAGTTTTGGTGTTATGTTTTGCATTGAATTAATTTATACCTATACACATAACAATATATCAGTTATTGTAAAAACAATATGTACAAAACGTCAACAATTGTGACGTATGTGACCTTCCATATATGTATATGGAGTTGTAGGTATATGTACATATTACATAATAAACAGACCAGATATGCAGTTTTGACTTTTGTGGTTTGTATACATGATAAACAGACTTATAGTTTATTGTATATTTAATAACAAACATATTCGGGTAATTTCATAAGTCATCAACTATTCAGTCAAACAAATGTATATAAAATAACTTTTGATTCTATGTACGTATTTTGATAAACATGTGTTTTTCATTATAACTGATTGTTTATATGTGTACTACACGTGACTTTTCATGCATCCATTGTTTAAGATTGTTTATTTCATTAATCAGTTAAAGACCTCCTCACTGTTTAAACCTACAGTTTAAGTCCTTCCTTTTTCACTTCTATGCATTGTCTGTGTCCGTTGACATTTCGTATAATTGTTTATTTTCAGATTATTTCTTCCTCCGTGGTTGCTGATCATTTTGTGTATTGAATTTGCATTCAATGCGCAATGTGTGGGCCAAAGTCCACTCTGCGCATGTTCCGGGTCACTTCAAACGCAAGAACACAGTTGCGATTCAGATTTTCTAGAGAGCAGCCACACTCATTGTTGCAATTAAGAATTGTTTGATCACTTTTTGAAGAGTATCAGTAATTAAGACACTAAGGTACATAAACATTCTATATTGTAATTTCTGTTACTAAAGTAAACTGGCAGTAAATTTTCCAGGAATAGATAAATTATAAGTGTTTAACATGTATTAAATCTTTGAACTAATTTACATTCGAGGTCTGACAGCTTTAATTATCTTTTTGCCGGTTTTCCTTCGTAGTTCTTACATAATATAGTATGATTGTTGTAAAATATGTTGAATTAAGTAATTGTTGAACGTTTAGAAATGATTTCGTGGATTTCATCTTGGAAATACGTCTTGGTCGATTGTGACGTGTGGCCACCCGCAACCAGGAGCGCCTCTACGCCAGATAACATTACGTTAAAATACGCCCGGGGACTTTAGTCTTACTGCACCGATAACAGATATTCATCTGACACTTCGTTCCTCACGTACACGTTACATGTACAATAATGTTATTGTTTTCGATAGCGATGTCTACCGCAGTAATACAATACGTCATACATGACTGATGACTTAAGTGAATACCCAATTCTATTGGACTGACGTTCGGCCTTCGGTAAATGTCACATACATCGGGTCCAAAGGTTTAGATATTCATCTCATCATCAGTCAGTATGGTATAAAGTAGTTATTATGAATTTATCATTACATAAGTAAAAAGGAAATAATTTTGAATCATATTAATTTTGTATATAAAATCGGTATTAAGAAATTAATTTAAGTAGTTATAATAACATGTGTCAAGCAAAGTCTGTGGTCAAGCTATGTCTGTGTTAGAATGAAACAATCGTTGTATGTGCTGTAATTCTATATTTACACACAAATCTACATTATGTAATATGTAATATATTATGACTATAAGTATACTAAATGTACGTTTTGACTATATTTTGCTTTATGTACCTACATGTAACATTCAATAATTCAATGTTACGTTTTTCAACAATTAATAACAATAAAAGTAGTTTTATAAAGTTATGATTTATTCTGTTTTCTCGTTGGCTTGCACGCAGTCCAGTGCATATGTACTATACATCATGTTCATCTGAATGTGATGGATCCAATATTAGGCCCGTTGTGATAAAAATAGCACAAGCAGATGAAAATGAAATTTAGCCAAAGAACAAATTGTTGGCCAATTAAAGGCACACTTCTAAGTAGAGCCTATTTTTATGTATTCAGTTGAAGCACTCCTATTTTTAGTATAAATGCGTACCCCTTTTCTCAAATCTTCGTGGTTTCTTATATTCTCGTGAAATACTGCAAGTTTTTTCAATACATGTACATCTTAATAATCGAAGCAGAAACAAAACCTAAAGGTACACATGCAAAATCTCTTCAAAAGAAAGATAAGTGATAATATGGCTTTGAACTTTACTGATTAGTGCAACATCAACTCAGTTTCATTTTTTTATATCACAATATTCTTTCATAGGTAGGATTAAGGTGCTGTGATCCATAAGGTAATACTGACTATGACATGAACTTACTATAGGGCAAAGGCGATGTTAATATTCACTTTCTTTAAGACAGGGTAAAATAATCGTGCTTATATTTAGTCATTGCTTGGATTGGGAATTAAATAAGTTGCAGAAGGTATAATTTAACGGTACGACTGCAATAACACATTTCTTGGTGTATCATCATCTTCAGCATACTAAATAGTTTATACTTAATCCAAATAATCTTCAGCCATCATACATGTAACTCTTTTTTCGATTAATAACCTAAGGATTTTCTTAACATTAAAACAGACATATTTCAATTTGGTTCTCAATAGTACGGGTAATAATTGTGAGACTACATTGCTACAGAGAGGACAGGAAATATTTATATACAACACTATGTTTGACCATGACAAGACAAACCTTCTGACCAATTAACATGATGATTGGCTATAGAATATGACTTCTAGAGTACCAACAAGGTTTTCCTCGGAATTAACCTCGTGACCTAGTTTTTAATCCATGGTGATCCACACCAACATGCTGACCAATTTTCATGATGATTGGGCTGTTAAAGTAACCTGTATGGCATACACAAGATTTTTATCCGGGTCACCTAGTTTTTGACCTCAGATGACCCATATTCGAACTCTACCTAAATTTCATGAAGACAATTATACTGATCAAGTTCATGAAGATCCAATGAAAAATGCAACCTATATTGCATACACAAGGTTTTACTATGATTTGACCCTTTGACCTAGTTTCTGACCCAAGATAATCCATATTCAAAGTCGATCTAGATTTTATCAAAATAAAATCATTTTGACCAATTTTCATGAAGATTCTATGAAAATTGCAACCTCTATTGCAAACATAATAGTTTTCTATTATTCGAACCTGTGAACTAATTTTTTACCCTAGATGACCCATATTAAAAGTCGATCTAGATTTTATCAAGGTTGTCATTCTGACCAAGTTTCATGAGAATCCAATGAAAAATGCAGCCTCTATTGCATACACTGGGTGATCACAATAAATCACCTTGAGCACAAAGCACTTCGTGCTCAGGTGAGCTAAAAAGGAGTCCATACTCTAGAAGTTAAAAGACAGTTTAAGTATTTGAGCGATGTATTTAGAACAGGCTATGTACTGAAATTTACATGGAGTTTTACAGATTTTTAATGATTTTACAGAAGAGATTGATAAGTAAATTGTATAAAATCATACCTAATCAAGTGCTATATATCTTTAGCTAACCAGGTTGCTTCTAATAAAAATATCTGTGAAATTTCTTAAACATATGTACTTATTTACCTGAAATGTCACACTTCAGCAGACCTGCATGTACACTGTATATGATGTTTTAACTTGTATACAGTAGACATTTCTGAATACTTACCAACACATTTCTTAAGACACCGACGGATACTGTAATGTGAGTGCACAGCCTAATGAGTTCCAGATTTTGTGTACACAGAGAGTTTCATTAGTTTTCTGAAAGTAAAAATCAATAAATTTTCTATAAATTGACTGCATGACGGCTTTTCTTGTTTTTTATTAATTGTACTTTACTACATTACCAGAAAAAAATGAATAAAATTAATCATTTATTCAAGGACAGAATGGAAAACATGTTTTGAATGCAGTTATTGACTGAAAACTAACAAGTCATAACTAATAAAAATGTCTCTATAAAGCATAGACTGAAAGTTAATAGAATAACATGTCTTTTTGATTTTTATCAATTGTACTTTACCAGAAAAATAATAAATAAAAATTACATCTTTTAATCAAGAACAGAATGGGAAATATGTCTTGAATGCAGCTATTGACTGAAAGTGCACATAACTAATAAAAATGTATGTAGTACAGACTGAAATTTATTAGAGACAGACATTACATGTCTTCATGTACTATGTCCCATTATCCCTTAAACGGAATTTGATGCCACTACAGCATAAACATGTAAAACACACGTGTTTTGAAGACAACCTTATATATTCGGTGGTTCAATATCTGTAATTTCTACACGAAATTTAAAACTAAAATCCAGAAAATATAATTATGTTGACCTACAGTTACATAAATACATTTGTATACATGTTCACAGGCACTACATGATGCATCTGTACTTGTAAAATTTACTGGCAAGTATTTGATCTCATTTACTTCCTCATTCTGTAAAAGGTGAAAATTCAGTCTTTACTGTACACTAATGCAACATCGGACACCAATGTTTTTATCCACATTCTTTATTTCTAAAACTGATCGTGTTATTATAAACTAATAAGAAGCACTGGCTGAGTTATTTGTTTTACATTGTGTTTTATTTCATTTTTCTTCTTTTGATTTTGTACTTTTTAGAGATAAAAAGCATAATGATAAATACCCAGAAATCACCGGTCCAAAATACACCTCGAAAGCCATGGTTGAGTACATAGAGGCAATGACTAGAAATCGCTAAAACCTTTCACAAATTTCGGGTCATGGGTTCGGGCCCTGCTAGGAACCATCATCTCTTTTCAATTCTTGTTGACCCTAGGGTTCTAGTAAGGGCAATTCCAGCAACAATGTTTAAGTAAACAGCACCTGAAAAAAGTGAGGGAAATACCATTGACCTAGGCATTAATTGGCAACAAACAAAAATCAGTACTAAAATTTGTTTTATGTTAACTAATGAAATACTGTGTTATATGAGCGAAATATAGAATGATGATATATATTTCATATCAGTCACAGTGTTGGTCACACAGGTCTGCCGGAACTACTTTTTTAAGCAGTGCATATACATAATTTTGCTTTTGTTTTTATAGTTAGCATAAAATAAAAAGAAAAAATTGTTTTGAGTGGATATGGAATATATCTCAACTCAAAGGGATACAATTTTCGCGCTCGTGAAAATATAACAATTGTATCACTACTCAGTGAGATATATTCCATATCCACTCAAAACATACAAATATCCTCTATGTAATCATGAAAATCAACCACATGCAAGCAGGATTCAAACTCAGGATGTTCAGTTTGTTAAGCCGACACTCTACCATGTCACCATAAACGCTTGCTCAATGGCTAGGAAGTACAAGTGCTGTATTATGGTTTTCACCCTCTAATATATGATACAAAGATTTGAGTTATGCTTGGTGAAAAGTACAATTTAAAAATGCTGCATTGCATGTCAGTAATTATAAAGTAACTTTGGGGAGAAAACATCTACACAGTGACTCTAACCCATGACCGTCTATCATGTAAGATAGATGATCATGTTCTAACTAAATTCATTAAACTATCTGACATCACTTATTGTAGCTATGTCACACTGGGTTTGGGCCCGGCCAGCTCTGTCCCTGCTCATTATTATACATTTTAATACAAAAGCAACTTATATCTTTCTTGCATATCGGATCGGCATTCCCGGTGATTTTGCCCATGCCGTAAAAACCAGTCTGGCACCCCTCCTATGCCAGACGACTCTTGTGAATTACTTATGACGTAACGTTATAAACATTGTGAGGTCACTTTCCTAAACACAACGTCGGAAAACAGTTTGTTTTTCATGATAATTCATCATTTTGATAAGTTTGCATTTAGACATTTTCTTTAAAGTGCAAGAAATTTAAGAGAAATTACAAAAAATATTTGTTGCAAAAACACAATTAAGTCGTCCATAGATATGATCATTATGATGTTTTCAGTAAAACATCCTACAATACTTTGTACATTTTCAAATATTTCTGAACAAAGAAGTTTATATGTGATGTGTATGAATGTATATAAGATTAATGTGAAGTGTTTGTCAACGTCTAATTGAAAATTATCACACTATTATTTTTTCTGTTAGGTTAATGATATTGATAATTCAATATATATATATAATTTTTATTGTTGTAGAAGGCCACATTGAAATATTAGGTATGTGTATTGTTTATATGTATCTAAATGTGCATCCTTCGTTAAATAAAGATGTTATTATTATTATTATTATAAGACGGTATGCAAGAAAATGTTTCCATCATGAGACACTTGGCAAAGCCTCATTCCCGCCAAAACAGTTACCCTCGGTGATGGATATTTCGATCTGAACCTCATGCTCATGACAGAAACTATCAATACAGATGTAGTGATCCTAGGCATCAGAGTATCCAGACGCCCGGTTAGTTCAGATGGTTAGAGCGTCTGACTTGCAAGCAGAAGGTTGTGGGTTCGAATCCTGCACTTGGTAGATGTTTTCTCATTAAATTACATCACAGAAAAAGTTAATTAATTCAAACTCTTTTCAAATTCCTGTTTGGTTTTTCTATTAATGTAATTTCTAGCCAAAACGCTGGCGTAAGTATGTTGATAAAACGGCCCCTGGTATATTTAAACTACGTTGCGTCTTTATATAAGCCATAATGTCATTTTTTTCTGCAGGCTTCATGCTTACAAAATAGTGTCAGTGTATACGTTATGTTTAAACGCTTATAACTTCGAGAAAGCACAACTGTTCGGTGCACATTGCTTTTGAAACATCCTACAAAAACTTCGTGCACATAACTATGATACTTTCTACGGAAGCGCATTAGTATCAAACGTCTTGATTACATATTACTCATGCCACCACTTATGAGCATTTCAATGAATAGCTCCAGTCTTTCTGAAATTGTGTGCCCCCTAAAAGGTAACATTCTGAGCAGTATGTAAATATTTTGTTCTATCATAAGTTCTATATATGTTGGTAGTTTCTGAAACATAAATGCGTTCAATATTAACTTCATATTGTCTTCACTTTTCAATTTCAACAGAATGCCTTTTTTCATGATGCTGGTGAGTTTATAACTTTAACAACGTGATATTATTGAACATTTTAAGTGATGTAAACAGGGAATCATTGCTTTAAAACTTCTATCGACATTAAAACCTTTAAAGGGTCTTAGGAATGTCTCCTACAGCCGCAACCGCAAAAGCCGAACTTGTCGAAAGCTCGGCACTGCAATAAAGCTTAGACACAACAGAATACTTCATAACATTAAACAATAGTGACATTAGAATAACATTTATAGCCTGTTTAAAGATGTAGATAGTTTTCAAACAGAAATATATAGGGCTTTAAGCAAATATAGTAGCAAAGATTTCTTAGCCTATATTAATGAATAAATATTGAGAAAAATATATGAAAATGAAGATGACTTGATATTGTTATGAAATGTTATCATTTAAAGTTACAAAACTATTTTTAATGCTAAAGCAAAGGTTTTTAAACATCCCCATATTGGAAAAAGTTTTATCGATAAATGTTATCGTAGTGATCGACAAGGCATATTTTAAATGAAGACTTCTTTTGTCAATAAAATTATACCGAAGGTAACACCTGTCGATAAAACTTGTTCAGTTATACCAATGTGTCTTAAGTAGTGTAATTTTAAAAGTGTATGTACACTATATGAATACCCAATCAGCCAAATTACAAAATACCAATGATTTTAACGAATTAAAGTTTTTTGTTACAAATACTGCACACATATTGACACTTGCTATTCAAAGCTTTACAATTTGTAAAATGTAAAGAGACTTAATTACATACGATCTTTGAGAATAGTCTTAACTATTGCAAATTCTTATTATTCAAAACATGTCAGGTCAATATTTTATTCCACCACGAAGCCCTCATAATACTTAAATATAACGAAGATTGCAAAATTTCCAAGATTGGAGACGCCTTATCTATCAAAAGAAAATAACATTTTGAAAGCAGGATTATGCTTTGTACAGTGCACTTTTTCTAAACGAAATCTATTAATTTAAAAGTGTTAGGATTAAGTAAAGGCAGGCAAGTGGACAAAGCCCCGACTTATGTTCATCCTTTGAGGAGCATGGAATATGAAAAATTACAGGTAAAATACACATTGCAGCTTGTGATACTATTATAGACAAATTAATTTTAAAAAATTCGTTTAAATGTGACATTTTGTGACATTTGTTCATGTTTTTTGCATTTTTTTCTAAAGCTATAATATTGGGCAAAATGACCAGAAAAAGTACGGCAAAGAAAAGTTCTTAAAACATGAAAAATGATAAGACAATTAAAAGAAAATAAGTTATGCTCAACTATATCTTTCATTATTGCATGCAAACACAAATTTATCATATACAATTGATGGAAAATCATTTTATGACCCGGCGGATCAAAAAAGATTTTGTTAAATTTTCGACTATGTTCAGTAAGAACAAAACTGTTGATATAAGTATGTTATATAGCTATAACTTTCGCAATGATTCTTTTGTAATGATAAGAAAAGCTTGGTTAATGTATAACATTTAATTGAAGGGTATTATCACTTTAAAATACTCCTTTTACATGTTGTTGATTCACTACAGCAAGAATATGTATCGTTCTTTTACTTGCAAACTATGGAGAAAAGAATCTGCACATGTACGTTATATGACATTATAGCCATTTATAAACCTTTTACCAGTTATGGTATATTTGTGTTATATCAAATTATCATTATTTGAGGTTATGAAATTTTGTCATTTAATAATATAAACATATTTTAATGCTAAATCATGGGTTCTTATACAACCCCATACTAAAATCAAAGCGCTGAAGGCACTGGAGGTGTCCTTTATACAATATGGTGACCACTTCCCATTGCATACATATCTGAAATTAGGGATGGGCAGCAAAGTTTTATAAAACTTAATCGTGATGACGATTTTCATCTGATACAACGACAGCTTCTATGTCTAACTCAGCATTGGAGCAGCTTTTGTCAGAATCGGAGCAATTCAGATAATTTAAAGGCAAATGGATGTAACTTGTGTAGAATATCATTACTGAAACAGATCAGTACATTGTATTAGCCTCAAAAGTAGCGCCACAAACACACTTGTGGCCACAGCTTCAAATGTGCCTAAAATAGGGTCAACGGTTTAATTTATTAGCGGTAGTATATATGGGTTTAATCATGTTAAAAGTCTGTTTTAAAAAATGCAACCATTAAAAACCGTATAAACAGTTGCAAATATCAAACTTACAAGACAATTAACCTATAAAGGTTTTTAGCAAATATATTAATGATATTTATCAATTTTTATTGTTGCAAAATATCAAGAAATTATCTGATATGATATGTTTGTATAATTAATTTGATATCGATGACTCCTACATAAAGAGAGTCCTTCGTTGCTCAATAATGATAAGGAATATATACTTTGTAACCGTATTTAAAATTATTATTCATAAAAGTTGAACTGCTTATACAATAACGAATGGTTTATGAAATAAATTAAATATAGATAAAATAGATACATTAAATAAATCCGAGTCTTAAAATCACATATGTAAATAAGGGAATAAAATGAACAGAACGTCGAAAAAAAAACATAGTTCCATCTGTGTAGTGTAGCATACCCGTCCCGTGTAATCTAACCAAAAAAATGATTCACGTGTAATCATGCTTTTTAAGTGTGATAATTTCTAAAATTTCAAGAAATGAAATATGTGCACACCGATACGACGTTACATTAATATTTTCTATTTATTTATGTTAAAAAGCATGTCACATGATCAGTTTTGATGCATTTCTTTGGTAAAATACTAGTCTTTCCGTGAGGTTTAGCTCGCCAGAATTCTTTTTCACAATTACATTTGAATGCATTCCAAGCAATCTGTGCATACTTAAACATAGGGAAAGGAACCAAAATACGCGGAAATTAAATGGCCAGGGAATATATCATAAGTGTATGAGGAAACTAATGTTAAAGAAAACGTTACTAAAAAATCACGCACTTACTGGAGACTTTCATCCGCCATTTTCCGTTAAGTATACCAAAACAAAGTCACGTGATCCCCCACACTGAATATATAAGATATCAAATATACCCTCTAATATAATCTTCAGGTTGCAATCAAAGGATAGGCCTACAATATTTATCCTTTGCGGTTAAATCAAGAAGAGGTCAACCTTTACATTACATGTACATATCTAAGCAGTGTTTTCACAAACACGATACGCATTAGTGAAACTCCATACCCGTAATGGACTGATTTACTCCCATTTACTCAGATTTTTTACACAGATTTGGTAATGTGATTCAGTGCACTGGTGCAAATTTATTTGTGAAATTGCTTTAATATTTTAAGAGATAAAATCGTATAAGGTATATGACGTTCACATGGATCTCTATCCGCCTATACATATGGAAGATTATTCATGTAAAAATTACAATATGCTTACTTCCGAATGCTTTATGAAAAATGACATGTGCATGCATGTATGTACACCTTTCCGTGTAGCCTTATTGCATTTCTGTTAGACAATTTTAAATGACAAGTGTGTAGTGCTAATTGCTATGTGCTTACTGGGTATTAATATGCCAGTATATTAAGACTAAGGTTCTAACTACAAAACGATACATTATAAATGAGAAGTGCAAGCATATATGTATGTATATGCAGATAGCCTTGTCGCATTTCTGCTGGGCTTTTTTCAATGAGAAGTGTATAGTGCTAAATGCTATCTGCTTACTTCCAAATGATGCATTACAAAGAAGAAGTGCAGGTATATATGTTAACTTTATAAAATTTGTATGTTAATGGCAATTGATTCTGTTCTTAATGTGACTCATACGTAAAGCTTAGAGTTAAATACACAATTTATTTGCAAGTACAATATTGCTATTTTCAACGCACTTGTCAATAACAAGTTGCTACTATGCAGTAAGCATTACGCACTAAACACATATAAATTATCGAAGCTGGGAACCAAAATACAGTTTTACATTTTGACAACACTTTGTCTACGTAACGCAAAAGTTTACGAGCCGATCCCCAAAACCTCAGCGGTCGTCGCTAAACTGACACCAGTAGCGAGAGTACACCAGTGAGTTAAGGTTCCGCAACTATTTCAAACTCGCCCAACAAATTTAGTTCTAGAAAAAAATGGCTGTGTGACCGATTGCATAAGTTTTTAATTTTTATCTTACATAAACAAAACAAGTTATTCAGATGAAAGAATATCAAAGATAGATTGAGACAGGCAATATAGAAATGTAGATCTGTGTCTCCACTTACATGTAATGTAAAGTACAAAGTTTGGATAACCAGTCTCTGTAGGTGGTCAACGTACATAGGTGTAGTTGGAAAACCCAGGGACA
>JAFMSR010002478.1:0-23868 GCA_022818135.1 Saxidomus purpurata
ATATCTATCAACCAAGATGAAAAAACGTTAAAACAGCAGTTTAATCTATTATTACCTGGAGGTTGAACTGCCTAAACAATTACAAATTGTCTATCTAAAATTGAATTTAGATTAAATGAATACATAAAATAACCACGGAGTCTTACAAATACATATGTTACACAAGATTATTATGCACAGAATATCGGAAAAGGTACACCATAATTTCATGCGTGTAGTGTATCATACCAGCGCCGTGTAATCTAGCATAAAATTGTATCACGTGTAATCTAGCTTTTTTTTATCAAAATGGTGATAATTCCTTAAAATTCAAGAAATGAAATCTGCTCACACCCATACGATGTTAAGAGAATATTTTGCATTAATTTGGGCTAAAAACACACGTCACATGATAAGTTTTTATGCCTTTGTTTGGAAAAATACTAGATAGTCCGTGAAATTTAGCCCAACAAAATTCTTTTCCACGATTACATTTGAATGCAATCTATGCATACTTCAGCGGAGGGAAAGGAACCAAAACACGCGGAATTTTAATGGCCAGGGTATAGGATATGTCTTGAACATCATCAATATGTGTGGAAAGTAATATGAACGAAAAAGTACGAAAATCAGGCACTTACCGGTGTTTATCATCCGCCATTGTCCGTGAAATTTATCAGAACAAAGTCACGTGATTCCCCACAGTGTTTATATGTATGTACTTTTCTTTTTCTTTTATTGTAAAATTGCTCGCCAATTTGGCGGAAATAAAATTCAAAAGCCTAAATTTCGGCTTACTTTTTCAGTATTGATGCACTTCTTATGTCACTACTGCGTCACAACGTCGTAAAACCGACGTATTTTGACGTAAAAATTCGCCAGTTCATATTAATTTAGCCAGCCTCTGAAAATGTTCCTTTTTAACATAAAAGATGTGATTCCGTAACGGCCGTTACTTCAGGTGAAATCCTCCAAGTTTCAGGTCAATGTGGTGAAATTTTATTTTGGCCGAGGAACAGCGCTAACTACCATAATTAAGTTATGACGCAGGGCTTTTTTGAGTGTACTTTCCTGTCACAGTTTGAAACATTAAATTTCAATTTTGTTTTCCACAATGAGGCTAATAATTCTGCCTAACGTCTTAAATATTAGGACGACATATATACGGAAAAAAAAGAGTATAAAAATGGTATTTTTCTTATATAAACGTACATTAAGAAGTAATTTAGTTAAACAATTGCAACGAATTTCATGACGATCGAGATAACTTTATATAACTTTAGATAACGTCTATTAAAGGTAGGACTTTTAATTATATAAAATGCAATATATTTGTAAGATATGTATCCTCGCGATTAATAATAAACTAGCTAAAAAAATGAAAACAATTTACCTCATTTTCCTTAGTTTCAATAAACCAGAGTCAACGCGTGCAGGATTCCGTCAGAGATTGTTTGAAATATTGTTTCTCACACACCAACCTTATATTTTATGATCGTCCCGGAAGTTTCATAGATGAAACGAGAGAAAGCGGAAGAATTGCTAGCACATGTGCACAGTGTCCTAGCGTACAGTAAGCCGAAACGGAAGTTGCTGATCTGTACGCTGATGATCAGTTAGTTGTTGGCACAAATTGAGGCCACCACGGTCTAGATTTTGTATTGAAAGTTTATTTAAATCGTCTTTTTCGAAGGAGATATTTTTGGGGTAAGTGTACCAGTTATTTATACTTCTATTGTGAGCATCTTTGCTTGAAGTAAGGTGTAGTATAGTTGCAATCAGCCTTCGTTCTCAGTTTGATCACTGTCAAATTGACGAAACAGCCAGAAAAAATTGACTTTGTGTTCGCATATTTCATTGTATATATAGTTTCTGGTCTATAGTTGTGCCGGCGTGGAAGAAAAAAGTATTTTTCTGACTCGTAGACTTCCTTGAATCGAGATTGAATGACTTGATGCAGAAAAAATAACTGTTTTGTTCCGTCACCGAAAGTGACCAGACTGTACGATTAATTGCAATTGTACACAATCGTTAGTTGTACAGAAAACTAAAAAAAATCTGTACGTTTAGTTGTCGAAATAATATCATATTTCTGATACATTTAGTGTTTGATAATATCATTAATGAACGATAACAAGTAGAAATTAATGTTATTTCTGCTATGGTTTCCACGTAGTTGCATTTTTTCAACGTCAAGTAATATTTCATGTAGATCGGGCCTGTTCAAGACGATTTAATGTATGCCCGGGTCCGTATTTGCATCCTTACTACAGATGAAACATGAAATACTAGGTTTGAACTGGGTCCTAATATAATTTTACATTAGGACCCAGCTTTGAACAATAAAAGCCGTTTTGAAAATCAATCAATGTTAGTGTTAGACATGCTGATATTTTGTGTCGACAAAAGAGCTCAAAAATCATAGTGGCACAGGAATAATTGAACTACATGTATACTTTTCGAATCATTAGATACGTCTTTACTTTGTACCTTTTGTGAATCAATAACTGACAGGCACCATATTGGCAGGAATGGCAGGATCTAGAACTGATCAGCCAATAATTTCTCTGAGTTTTATTCTTATTAACAGCAAAAAAGTAGATAGCTTTTATGTGATTGCTTACAATTTCATTTGTGTCTTTTTAGGTTTGCCCCCAGAAGATGTTATAATGGTAAAGAATGACAATCGGTCGAAATTGACATAAGAGGACCATGTGGACTACCCATCAATTGGTCGAAATTAACATATCCTGGCATTCAGATTAATGTATGGTTACAATTATGTTGCAACGGATGAATGGGTGACCTTTTCCTTCGTTGTATGATTGGCATACATTATGCAAGCCAACCAGGTTTCCAAAGAACAGACTACTTAGCATGGATTGGCATTTAAGCAATTGATAGTAAAACAGGACATTGTACAAGTCCATCATGAAACGGACGAAGCTGCAATCATACATCCGTCATCATATAACCTGCAAGCACACAATGTCATGGTGTTGGACGAGCATTATGTACCGGCAAAGAAGTGACATGCGGGAAGGAACTGCGAAGTTGCTGAATCATAATATGGTTATAGATATAAAATTCCAGAGACAAAATTCATAATAATGATGCATCAATATGGAGTAACAAGTTAATGCAAAACTGTGACAAAATCAAATGCACATCCTAAACAGTATCCTGAAAAATACTGTAACTAATTCATGCAAGACATATCAAATTCGATGTGCTATAAAAGCTTAAGGGTAGCTAGGGTAACTTATAATGTATGATTATAAATATGTTGTCAGCAAAATGTATTCCCCGCTACAGTATTCAGAGGTTGGATCTTGAAACTACCCAACACATTCTAGAAAAGTTACAGTCATATTGTAAACAAAACAAGGAACACAATGAGAATATAAGAATTTATTGTTCTAAATTTTCTATAACTGTTTAATATTTCTTTTGTAATTTTTACAAAAATGCATGCATCCTGTTTAATACATGTATGCTATTTTCATTGAAAGTGTTCAGCATTGAATCAGAAATCAATAGAAACACTCAAATTGTAGAAAAAGTTAAATATGCCGTGTCACTGCATATTTGCTTCATCATACTTTATTTAATTTTTAATGGGTTTTAATCGCTCTTTAAATGAGGAGACATTCATTTAGTTTTTACATGTACAAACAGAGTAATTTTGAATCAGTGAAGAATGTGTGGTGGTTATAAAATAATATCAAGTTTTATATCGTCAGGTGGTTGTGCTCTTCCTATCTTATCCTATCCTATCGTATGAATACTGTACACTGCCTTAACAATTTAACATGGCCATAATCATAATTGCAACACATTGACAACTGTACATGTACACTAAAGTCCATATCCATAAATGACGTCTGGTTACTACCAACAGAATCTGGTCTTTCACATTCAGTTTATATGGCAAAACTTAGAGAGAGAGAGAGTAGAAATCGGTGTCATGAAGACAGAAAAGCTAAGTCCTGTGTATTACCGTCCAGTATAAAGTCAGTATCGTTTGTAATACTGTCTGCGCTGAATTCTTTGACAGAAAGCTGAGTTCCGGTGTATCTACTATAGAAATAACAGTGATCAAGTGCAACTTAGTCAATTGTATGTGTACACTTATCGACCATTACTGCCTCAATTTGATTATTTCACAATTCTGTAAAACAGTTTGCATCAACCTGCAATACACTTGTCATTTTTGCAGTGGTGTAGCAATAAATGTTTTATCATTCTCCCATTGCAATATGGAAAAGTCACAATTTTCGGTCTGCATTTTTGGATCCTTTGTAGAGTAAACATATGTAAAGATGTCATTCGGGTGTCCTTAGTTGGTTGCCCATCCACAGAATGTATGGAACACACCTGTAAAATTTAAGAAAACACATTCCAGGAAACCATTATTTATATACCAGGAAAACAGTGCAAATTTAATTAAAATAAAAACATGCGTTTAATCTTCATACAGCTCATTTTTCTCTTGGAATTCTTACTGACTAACGGTATGAGTTCTAACACTCATCTATAGTAAGTATGCATTACAAACCCGGACACATATCAAATTGTCTTGAATGGCCAGATATACATGAAAAATTACTTGAAGTGGAGAACAACTGCAATAGCGGTTTTTCGAAACGTGAAAATAATGACAGAACATTAATGAAATCTATAAATATTTTGACAAAACACAGATCTTTAAAGATATTTATAACACTAATAATGGCATATGTAGCTAATCAAAGTGACCAATGAATGCATAGTTTGGCATATAAACTCGATGCTAGTAAATCGAACATATGATTTGGTTTTATTCGTTAGAATTTTGAATGTTAATGTTTTGAAACTAGTCGTACAGTCTTATATTGAAATGTTGCAACTAAACGTACAGTGGGGTCACTTTCAGTGGTGGAACAAAACAGTTATTTTTCTGCATTAAGTCATTCAATCTCGATTTAAAGAAGTTTACGAGTCAGAAAAATATTTTTTTCTTCCACGCCGGTACAATCATAGACCAGAAACTATATACACAATGAAATATGCGAACACAAAGTCAATTTTTTCTGGCCGTTTCGTCAATTTGACAGTGATCAAACTGAGAACGAAGGCCGATTGCAACTATACTACACCTTACTTGAAGCAAAGATGATCACAATAGAAGTATAAATAACTGGTACACTTACCCCAAAAATATCTCCTTCAAAAAAGACGATTTAAATAAACTTTCAATACAAAATCTAGACCGTGGTGGCCTCAATTTGTGCCAACAACTTACTGATCAGCAACTTCCGTTTCGGCTTACTGTACGCTAGGACACTGTGTGTGTATAAAAGTGTACGAGATAAGAATTTGATACTGTCAGTCTACTATGGAATGCGGGTTGGGACATGCCACTTGCTAATTGCCACTTGCTAATTACTACTTGATTATTGCTAATTGCAGGTTTGGAGATGCCACTTGCTAGTTGCCACTTGCTAGTTGCTTATTGCTAATTGCAGGTTTGGGCATGCCACCTGCTAATTGCCACTTGCTAGTTGGGACATGCCAATTGCCACTTACTAGTTGGGACATGCCACTTGTTATTTGCCACTTGGGTATTGCTAAATGCCACTTGTTATTTGTCACTTGCTTATTGCTAATTGCTAGTTGGAACATGCCACTTGCTAACTGCCTCTTTCTTATTGCTAATTGCTAGTTGGGACAATCCAATTGCTATTTGCCACTTGCTACTTGCCAATTGCTTATTGCCTTTTGCTTATAGCTAATTGCTATAGTTGCCAATTGCTTATCGGTATGACTACCAAACATGACTAGGAAGTAACGAACATTAGCAATTATTATTTAATTGAAGTAAAATATTAAGAATTTGATGAAAGGTCCATTACTAAGACCAAATCTCTGTAATTGTAACGGGCGTTTTCTCAGAAGGAAAAATATGACATACAGCGTCAAATGTGACCAAATTGTGTTGAAAATTTGAGTTTAACAAAAGAACTGATGATTTATAAATTGCCTTTTCAAAAACGAAAGTAGGTTTTCCGGTTTTCAAATATCTTTGTAATTTTCCAGAAGTCTCATAGAGAGAGGCTGTAAATAGTTTGTACATTAATAAGCATTAAATTATAGCTGAAAGAACTTTACTTCCAATGATGTGCAAGGTATATCTCTGACTGTTTACACCATACCATAAAGTGAAAGTAGGGCAAAAAGACCACACAGGTCAATCTAAGGATATACAAAACATTCACTTTTTTTTCTGCAGCAGCAATACTCCACTGCTATTGTAAAGTTTTAGAAGCCAGTTTCAAACTGTATGTCCCTGTTACAATTCCAGATTTAAAAGAAAAATCGATTTTGTCTGAGTAATGGACCTTTAAAATGGAACATGCATACCAAAAAATTATTATATTCAATCACATTAAAGCTTTTAATCTATACAATTTCAAAACGCATGATCTGATTCATTTTCGTGAACATCGAACATGAGTCATGAGTTACTATTATAAGTAAACAAGACATCTACAAGGGTATATGTATAGATTATAAATTCATATAAGTTTATTATGAATCATTAATAAAGTTTCATACTGAAAATATATTTAATATAAATAATCTTGCAGCTGAAGTCTTAACAGTCTTTCAGATGTTAACAAGTGGCAAAAAGCAAATGGCAATTAGCAAGTGTCAATAAGCAAGTGGTAATTACCATGTGTCAATAAGCAAGTGACATGTCCAAACCCGCAATAAGCAAGTGTCAAGTAGCAAGTGGCAGTTAGCAAATGGCACGTCCAAACCTGCATTTAGCAATAAGCAAGTGGCAATTAGCAAGTCCCAACCCGCAATTAGCAATAAGCAAGTGGCAATTACCAAGTGACATGTCCCAACCCACAATTAGCAATAAGCAAGTGGCAAGTAGCAATAAGCAAGTGGCAATAAGCAAGTAACAATTTAGCAATAAGCAAGTGGCAATAAGCAGGTATCAATTAGCAAGTGGCATGTCGCAACCTGCATTCCATATTATCTACAGTTTAAAATACATATGTGATAAACAAGAGGGCCAAGATGTCCCTATAAAGCTCATCTGGTCCAACCTGTATACTTAAAGGTCTGATTTTGATTTTAAAAAAGACGTGTCAGTTTGAGAATATTCCAGTATACTAGAGGTTTCAAAACGGAGAGCGTCGATTACTGATGTTGCTATAACTCGTTACCCAACTGGTATAACCAATGGTCTTTCGGATGAGACCTAAAACCAGGGATGGGTCGAGTACTTGGGGTTAGTACTTTAGTAAGTACTAAGTACTAGATGCTAAAGGAGTACTAGAGTAAGTACTCACTTTTGTGTGTGTACTTAAGTAAGTACTGAGTAGTACTTAAAGTACTCACGAGTACTTTCAGAGTACTAAATTTATTCTTATTATTATATGCATAAAACTGTCTAGATGACAATGATGGGTCACAAATAAAAACATATGTTTTTCAAATTTTATGTAGAATAAATTTAATAATGAGTATTGTCAGCATGCAAAAAAATAATTAACCAAGAAAAATATCAATGCAGAAATATATTCATAAATAAGCTTAAACACAGTTTAGTGTAAAACTTCTATTCACCAAATTGAGCAATTTGTGAAAATTAAATCTGCCTGTTTGTAAAGGTGATAATAGCATAATTCATTGTTATTAGCAAATTGCTATTATGCATTGTATACCGATCATTAAGGTGATATCACCTCTATTTACTCCACAAAATGTTCTGTATATTGATGTTTTATAAGCTTACTGAAGTAATATATTTGGTATTTCGGATGAGACTAAAACCGAAGTCCCATGTATGGGTGCTATACACCTGGCATGTATAAGAACCTAAGGAGTGTCTCTGGAATTGGGACGCTTTCTGTATCTTGCACTATCTTTCGAAACCTAAAATAACTAACCTCTTCTGGAGGCGTTAGTACAGTCATTCTGGGGTTGGTCATATGGGAAACTGGTACCAATGATAAAGCCCTAATATACGATACGATACGTATTTGGTAGTTCTACCATAACTTTAACTACATTTACTGAATTAACTGTGACCATGATTTATTTATAATGCATTTGTAAGTTATTATAATACAACATGACATTGTACAAAAATAGGCAGGTTTTTTTTTTAGATGATCCAATTTGTTGTTGATATTAATTATTTCTTACCATTCACTTTATATAATTATATACTTCATTAGGTTACTTTATGTTTCATTTTACACATAAGTGTAGAAGTACTCATAGAGTACTTGTAAAGTACTCACAAGTACTGGCCAGTTTGCTTTAGTACTTAAGTAAGTACGAGTACTTGTACTCATAATTTAAGACGAGTACTGAGTACTGCTGAGTACTTCAAAATTGGTACTCGAGTAAGTACGAGTACAAGTACCAGTACGAGTAGCACATCCCTGCCTAAAACCGAGGTCCGATGTATCCGTGCTGTACACCGGCCATGTTAAAGAACCAGTGGGTGTCTCTGGAACAGGACACTTTCTGTATCTTGCACTATCCCACAAAACCTATAATAATTAATCTCTTCTGGGGGCGATGGTTATATGGATTATCTGGTACCGACAGTAAAACTCTAAAAATACACACATACCTTTAAGTTAGTCAATTATCATGCAGACACCAGTCTAATCATGTTCAAGATCACTGTGACTTGGACCTTTGTTTATTATAAACACTTTCTAATTTTATGAAAAAGGTGGTCAGCGTTTGCATGCAAAGTACATCTTCATTAGTAGTTTTAAATGTTTGCTTTGTAAAAACTTTTGAATGAAGTATTTCAATTTTCATGCGCGTGATTGTGAGACCGTCTGTTTGTCGCCCAAAAGTTCACATAAACTGGACTTTGTAGGCTGATGGTGCTACGACTTGACCAATCTGTTCGGCTTATTTCATACCATTATAAGCTCTGTAAGTATTGCCGACAAAGGTAAAACCGTAACAACACTTTTGCTCAGTAGGTTCTAAACGCCATGAAAATTAAACAATATAACATACGAAACAGGATTATTAAAGAATTGCTTCGAGTTGCAAACTTGGCCTCCATATCCTTGTAAATTTGATGTTTTTTGTCCTTTTTTCGTTTCTACCTCCCCGAACCAGTCATTGACCTGCAAACGGCTCACCTTGCCTTTGAAACCTGCCATCAGAATGTCTTACATCGCCATTTCATGAAAAAGTGAGGATGAGAAAACTAAGACCGTCCCTGTCAAATAGTAAGCAGTATAACAAGGACATTTTTTTCTGAGTTTCATTCATTTATTTGAGAAATAGTATGTGTTACGTCTTTCAAAATAACCCAACTGAAAATAGCTAGTAAACCAGTCTGGAGGAAGTTGGACACCATACGAAACTTACAGCAGACTTGAGGTGACACAAGCATTTTATGATTAGGTGGTTCGGTTATATATACTAGTGAATTTGCATACTTTTCTTCCTGCACTTTCACACGTATTAACTATCTTTATCTTGATCATCAAATTGGTGTGCGATTCAGGTATTAGGTGATTTTCTGTGATTTTTGTTTAGCTCACTTGAACACAATGCCCTCATGGTGAGATATTGCGACCGCCTGCTTTCCGGCGTCAACAAATGCTTCAAACATCACTTCTGACACCACTAAGCCAACTAGACTTCACATCAATGATACTTGGAAGGTCCTTTAACCGCTGCACAAAATGACTGCCAAAACTAGAAAATCTTTTGAACAACATCTCCTTATCGTTAGTCCAGACTTTGCAGGATTGTTCCTTGGGTTGCCCTCTAACACAATTGCTCAAACTATTCTGGTGCGCTGCACAAAATGGCTGCCAAAGTTAGAAAAAGAAAATCTTGACCGCTAATCCCATTTCAATCAAACTTAGCAGGATTGTTTTTTGCATTATCATCTACCAAAATTGCTTACACCCTTACGCTCCGCTACACTAAATGGCCACAAAACCTGAAAATAGACAAGAGGGCCATAATTGCCCTATATCGCATGGTCTTAATTTTTTTGCTCAAGCTTCAAATGTAGGTCAACAGGTCAAGTTCTATTCATGTAAGTCTTGATAGTCGTGCAACAAGTTCTGACAGTCGCAAGACTCACTCCAGATGAAATCAACCTCGAAGAGAGAGAGAGAGAATGTAGATTTATCGGTAGGGCTTTTGTTTAAGGCTGCTGCCGCCAAGGCAGTGGTAAATAAATCTGGGACCCACATAGCCCGAGGCAAATGCGCCACCACTGCACCATCGCTCTATATGTAAAAGTTTGAAAACTAGGGATGGCAACGAGTACTAAATCAAACATCCATCTGAGTACTTGATGAACAAAATAGTATTCGAGTACTCGTGGAAAAAATGTTGTTTATTTTACTATCAAGTTACTTAGCACATACACCGGAATTCATACATGGTTGCATGGTAAACAAGAGTGAATACCTGAAATAAAAATAAAGAATTAAAGACAGTCAATTGATCAAATATGTCCTGCTATATGTCGATCATGTGAATGATCGTTTTCCAAATACTCGATCGGAAGAAGGATCGAGTACTCGAATATCAATTTTGGTATTCGTTGCCATCCCTATACAGTAAAACTGTACACATGGCCATAATTTCATCACTGTAGCTTCAAAAGCAAGAAAGCTCAAGGCGGCACCAATTTTCAAACCAGGGACGTAGTTAGAATATCTGTGGGAGAGGATCACTAGAAAGTGCTACATACCAAATATCAAAGCCTTACACCTTGCAATAATGGAGATTTTCAAAATATTTCTTCTGTAAGTCTATGTTAAACAACCCAATTCAGTGAATCTATATCCGTTGCCAAATGAAGCAAATAACTGAAAAAGAACTTCTGAATAGTGTACTAGTATTGGTTTGCCTGTTTCAGAAAAAGAGCATTTTTAAAATTTCACTACCCCACTGGAGCCTCATCTCCAAGGGGATAATTTTTTCTTGAAGTTACTGTCATAAACAACTAAATTGTTGTAAATTAAATTAAATAAGTACTTCTAGTTTCAGAAAACAAAAATTCTTGTTTCTATATAGAATAAATATGCAAGAAGCACTCTTAAAATTTCATCACCCCATTGGGGCCTCATCTCTGAGAATTTTTTTTCTGCATCTTACAGAACTCAACTGTTGCAAGTTAAATTAAATCAGCACTTTTAGTTTCAGAAAACAAAAATTCTTAACTTTCTATATAGAATATTTAAGAAAAGTGCTTTTTAAAAGGGCCTCATTTCTTAAAAAAATCCATTTTTTTAATTTTCAATTCTTAGAAACTACAAATTTGATTACTTTTGCAAATATAATCAAATTCTGACAAGCCTTTACAAAAAAGAGAAGCACTTTTAAATATCTGGCCCCATCCCCCATGGGGTGGGGGTGGAGTGGGTGCAGGGGGTGGATATTAGAAAGAGTTATCATTTTGATAACTGGTTCCATAGAAATGAGAATAACTGTGGAGATATTAAGCCAATCTCAACAGAAGTAGTGTCTGTGCCGCAGTATTAAGCTACTGGACACTAATCTTAAGTTTCATGAAATTTTATCCATTGGGCTCTTAGTTACTACTCAGGACTGAACGACTGATTGATAATGCTAAAACAATATCCCTCCGCCTTTTGCGGGGGATAATAATCATCACCGCGGTGTGACCAATACTGGGACATTATTTAAAGCCCTGGGCCTCATGGTTTTAGAAAGGGGATTTTTAAAGGATTTCTGTAAATAAGTCTATCTAATATAAGTGAGCCCTGGGGTGGGTTGAATGAATGGCGTTTTAAGGGGTATGAACTGCATGACTTAGGTAGAGCTTCATGCAAGGAAATTCCCTGCCAACTGTCATCAACACTGACCCAGTGGTTTCAGAGGAAATGTTGTATAGATTGTGAGTGATCCTAATAGCTCACCATGGTGCTTTGTGCCAGGTAAGCTAAAAGTCCATTAGACAAAATATCCTTTACCACTACACCAACATCAACCAAACTTCTTAAGATTGTACCTTGGACAGTACTCTACTGCATAAAATAGAAAAAAATTAATATTACGGGTTATTCTGTTCTAAGACACATGTAATTACCTATACTTCTATTGAAAAATTTTTCATTGTATTCACATAAATCTAAAATACAACCAGTATAGAAAAGCAACGTTATATGCAATACCTGTACTGTGTCTCAGAATGCAATGTATACCAGGATATGTGTCATTCAATCACTTGTCAACCAAATTATCATAGCTCTTGACAAGTTTTTCTTTCGCAGAGATATATTTTGTACACTATGCAAATTTCGAGACATTTCTGCATCACTTCAGATTCCATTCTGCTTCAGTTTAATATTATGTAATAAAGTCTCAAAAACAGTAAATCAATAAACACTTAAAACAAATTTAATTTTTCAGTATCATACAATTTAACTTTACTACAATCATGTGGTACCCCAAAAAGTACTTCCTGAGTACCAGACTAACAGAGCATGCAGTTTACATAAAAATGCTCTACAACTTAACTGGATCAGCACACATTTTCAAAAACAATATCCACTATGTATTTTTTTTTCTAACATGCAACAGTTTTAAAAATAGCACTGTGATTATTTCAAAGATATCTGTAAACTTCAAAGTGTCAGGTTTAAAATCCATTTTACTATTTGTTTTAAAGATCTGATCCATTTTATGTGCATGTGTTTTCTATGTTGTTTATTGAAACATACAGTCTGTCCTATCCCTGTTCTTCATGAACTCTCGTCTGAAATGTGAAAAGTACAAGTCAGAGGTTAGGTCATAACATCAGTACAGTAAGTCTCTACTAAATGTACCTAAAATAGGGAGCCAAAGACACCCTTTTTAAACCTCACCTAAGCAATGTTTAGATATAATTAAAAATATGGAGACTAGTCAAAAGAATTAACAAAATTTAATATATATCAACATATTTGGTACACACTGACCAGGAGGTGCTACAGACAAATCTTATACATGTATAATGTATTGATATTCAGGAGCACTACAGGGTCAAGGTCATGTCAAGGTCACTACAGAAAAGCACATGAAATAGTGCATCAAATAAACAAGAGCTGTCCCTCACAAGTGACGAATGCCCCCGAAAGAGGTGCCTCACAGTCTGTGTCCTCTCCATGTGCTCAATAAATGTGCTATGTAATTTTAAAATCCTTCCATGCATGACAGAGTAACCATGCATACAGTATTCCATTACTTTAAACATTAAGGGTGACCTTGACCTTTGAGGTAGGGACTTGGGTCTTGCACGCGACACATCCGTTTATGTGCTAGACATTTGTGCCAAGTTATTTTAAAATCCCTCAAAGCATGACAAAGTTACAGTCCGGACACGAATGTGTGCATATATGCACATATAGAGGAATCCATTACCTTCAAACTCTAAGTATGACCTTGACCTTTGAGCTAGGGACGTGGGTCTTGCACGCGACATGTCGTCTTGATGTGCTAGACATTTGTGCCAAGTTATTTTAAAATCCTTCAATGCATGACAAAGTTACAGTCCGGACACGAATGTGTGCATATATGCATATATAGAGGAATCCATTACCTTCAAACTCTAAGTATGACCTTGACCTTTGAGCTAGGGACGTGGGTTTTGCACGTGACACGTCGTCTTGATGTGCTTGACATTTGTGCCAAGTTATTTTAAAATCCTTCAACGCATGACAAAGTAACAGTCCGGACACGAATGTGTGCATATATGCATATATGGAGGAATCCATTACCTTCAAACTGTAAGTATGACCTTGACCTTAGAGCTAGGGACGTGGGTCTTGCACGCAACACGTCGTCTTGATGTGCTAGACATTTGTGCCAAGTTATTTTAAAATCCTTCAATGCATGACAAAGTTACAGTCCGGACACACGAATGTGTGCATATATAGAGGAATCCATAACCTTCATACTCCAAGTGTGACCTTGACCTTTTAGGTAGGGATGTGGGTCTTGCACGTGACAAGTCGTCTTGATGTGCTTAACATGTGTGCCAAGTTATTTTAAAATCCTTCAATGCATGACAGAGTTACAGTCCGGACACGAATTTGTAAGTGGGGACGCACAGACGGTGCGATTTTAATATGCCACCCTTCGGGGGCATAAAAAAACAACAATATACTTACATCATCACAGCATCAAAGGTAGCACAGGAAAGAAGGAAGCCGAAGAATAGGTATCTCCCTGTTGGTTTCGCTAAGATTCTTTGATGGTTGTTATAGAGGTACTTTCTGAAAAACATTTACAATCCTTTGAAAACTATGATTGCCTCCTATGACACAAATGTGCCTATTTAGCCAAATAACAAAGGCCCATAACTCTGGCAAAAATGACAGACCACAGCCAATATTTACCTTCACATCTAGGTCGCTCAACTATGAAAGTTTGAAGTTACTCCTCCCATTTAGTTTGAACGCTAGATGAAATCTATGGATTGCACCCATACAATGTATATATGAAGCACAGACAGATATAAGTGGAGTTTAAGGGAATTGACCCACACATCTGCTGGCATCAAATGTGATATAGGGACTGGAGTAAGTCACAGCTAAGATCCTTCCTCCACGATCATCTTAACATTAAATTTGTTTACATAAGAAAGCAAAAAAAGCAAATCCTTAAAGTGGCTTACAAAGAGTTGGACACACAAAATTATTGGGATGTCTGTACAAAATGATCTACTTTACAACAATGTATTATGCCTCCTTCTTTATTGGATTATTACTTTGTGATCACAGTATATGATTACATGGGAAAAACAGTTACTGTTATCTTTAATTATGAACTCTAACACAGTTTTACACACATGCAGAAAGGTTATTACACTAAAAATGTTTTGAACATGAAAAGTTATGTATTAAATTTTTTTTAATGTACTCATAAAAAGTGACCTCTGCACATGTTGTGTACATCATGTAATAATGTATATACTTACAATCCTGCTATATTGTAGACCACTCGGCCGATGAAAAGATTTCTAAAATTTAAATATTTCGGCTCTTCATACGGAGCTAACTCTTCTATCATTTTGATCTTTTGTCTATTCTGCACTTCTCTGCAGTGGATCTGGTACAACACCTGAAATTCACAATGACAACATAGGATTAAAGGCATAAGGATATAAGTTGTGCAATATAAAGTTAAATTCAGACATCTAGTTTCATTGACCAAATCCCAAGTATGTTGTAAACAAATCCAGGCAAATGTCTGACTCTGACTGAACGATCTCCACTCTGTGACAGTATTGGGTATCAGGAAAAAGAACACGAGCCAAAAGTACTGGGAAACAATCTGACTTCAATCCATTTACGACAGCACATCATTGCCTAAAGCATATGTCAATGTTACTATACTCTAGAAACTGTTGGAAGAGCTGGGCTAGAGGCTACAAATCTCATCAGTGCAAGTTATTTCTGAATATTCTTTATGTATTTTGAGCTTTTTTGGCATCAAAATCCAAAAGGCATCATCAAATCAAACTTTTTGTTTCGTTTTAAATCCTGAACTTTTTGGCACCTTAGGCATGTTAGGAAATATTGTTCTTTATTGACAACACACTTTAAAAGTTATTGTAATAATCAGCTTAAAGTTGCAGCTTTGCCTTGACAGCATTACTGACCAGTTAAATAGTGACATCATTAGATTGCCTTGACAGCATTACTGACCAGTTAAATAGTGACATCATTAGATTGCGTTGACAGCATTACTGACCAGTTAAATAGTGACATCATTAGATTGCATTCATTTCCTAAATTGGTAAAACTAAACGGTGAAAACTTAGTTTTCACTGTAGACAGTGACTTTAAATTATGTGAGTTAAACGTTATTCTAAATGAAACAAAATGCCTAACCATGCTAACTATACCAAATTCTTAAAAATTCAGTTTATGATTATAATCGAGTTCTTGGCAGCTAATGATTAGCAATTATCATCTTTCACTTTTCTTCATGGATTTTGTAGTTTTGATAATAAAATATAGAGAAGCCAACAATGAAAGCCAAGAAATCAACTTTACAGAATATAATTGACTGTACCAGTACCCGTATGAAAGCAATCATCATATTTCATTTTTCCTTTGGATTTTGTACTTTCTATTGATTGATAAGAGACTAACGATGAATGAACCTCCCTTGCCAGAAACAATTCTGGTCTTTGCCACAAGGCCTATTACGTTGTACTGCCCAGTTAATAAATTGGATAATCAAGCATTTTAGATCACATTCTTTTTTTCATTCGGTAGGATTTCCGAGATGAAATAAAATTTGATTCTGAAAGTAATAAGAAAAAGGCCTCAAAAGTAGGGTTACCCTGGAAATATCAACCACATGATTAAACTGTCGCTGTCAGCAACTTTTCTTCCAGTCTGAAGAAAGCTAAAATGGTATAGTTCACAACCCTAGTATATCTATCTATCTATCTTCCATATAGTCAAACCCCTGCTGGGGACCTAGACTTGAATAAATAGTCATTCAAAATATTGCTCTTAGAAATGACTGCATAATTTCGACGGGTCACTGAAACAGGTCCTACAATAGAATTTTTACAGATCAACGACACAAGGACCGACGAGGATATTCTTCATTTTGTATAATAATTTCAGAGTACACATTTCCAGACTCCAGCCATTAACCCCCCAAAAACACAGATGCAGGTTAAAAAAAAGTAGAAAAAGAGGTGGTTGCACCTGTAACTTTGCAAATAATTAAACTCTACCTAACGAATTTTTTTGTTGTTGTTGTTGTGACCTTCGATTATCCCCCTTACTTGATGTTAATAAAAGCCAGTTAGTCCGGACAAAATAGTTTACCGGTAGCCTCAATATTTCGACTGCAAGACCGACTGATTTTACAAACTGATATTACATAGATGTCCATCTTTACGAAGGGCGGCCGTCGTATCTAACAAAAAGCTCTGGCGCACAATTTGTTGGGCTAGTTTTCCGGTTGACTTGTTCATGACCGAAAAAGACCGAAAAAGAACCGTAAAACAGTTTATGTTGGCATAGGGGAATCAGTGAAAAAAATTATTTGTGCACTACGGTGTACAATATCATTCATGGATCATAGTCATTCAGACGCTTGAAAATTATTTAAAGTATATAACAATGACTCACCTCATCAATATTCATCAGTCATGTGATTTCGCAGTAGTGTGCGTGTTGTCATTTGAATGTTTATGAACTACTTCTGGAAGTAACTGCATCAGTGGTATTTACAAATATGTACACTATTTACAGGTTATAGCTTTTAAACGTTAAGCGAAGTCAGAGTCAGAGGAAGACCACACGAAAGCATGTTTCCCGTATGGATTTGTATCCTTGCCTTTTTTATCGCGTTTTC
This sequence comes from Saxidomus purpurata, assembly GCA_022818135.1. Taxonomy (NCBI): domain Eukaryota; kingdom Metazoa; phylum Mollusca; class Bivalvia; order Venerida; family Veneridae; genus Saxidomus; species Saxidomus purpurata. The sequence continues at coordinate 17,371 of JAFMSR010002478.1, forward strand.
TAGTTGCAGGTTTTTTCATCTCTTCATAACCGCTGGGATGACAAACACGGTCAGTTCTTATACGTCCACCACTGGATTTCACGCCACTTTGGCCGTTTCCTTTCGTCTTTTTCAACTTCAAGCGTAAAGGCGCCTTCTTTTTAATGTTACTGCTGACTTCAGTGATTGTGGCATTGTGTAACTCTGTATCGCTGTCACTTTCTGTCGATGAGAACAGTTCCGAAATCAATTTCTGAGTTCGAGTTAATGCCTTCGATGTAGTTGGCTCAGATGTGACGGTGGCAGGTTCATGATCAGAACTTACAACAATGACATCTTCATGTTCATTAGACAATTGAGTACTAGTAGATGTTGCAGAATCAGTGTCGTCAATGTCAGTGACAGTAGGGACAACCTCCCAATCTTGTACCGTTTCGCCTAGATCTTGTGTTGCATTCATATCCCAAGAATCAAATAGGGGTGTGCTGTAAGTGTATTGCGGTGGTTCATGTAGAGAGTACACTTCTCTGACGAGGTTGAAGAACGGTTTGAAGTATGTACCTTTAACCTCAGACCTCCACATGACCTCTGCAAGGTGGCCCTCAAACTGACTTAATTTCGTACCAACTATTGTTTTGAAGTGGTCTTTCGCGTGCTTCTACGCTCCTTCTATACGATTCGTATGAACTGTAATGGTGTCACCTGTCTCTAAGTTCATGTACTGGCTCTTGAAAGTATGCTTGTGGATGACAGTGAAGTGACTGTTACCTGCCTTATTTAGTGAACAGTAAGCACTCCATCCATCACTGAATATGGTTGCTCCCTTTTCAACATGTCTCTGTATGAGTGGTAATAATGTCTGTTGAGATCGGTCTCTCACTGGATAAAGAATAACAGTGTTCGAAGACCTCTCCACCATACCGAAAACCCATATTTTACATCCTTTTCTGGGATTGCCTCGATGATGTTTGACTCTCCTTCCAAACAGTGACTCATCTATTTCTACCTCACCTGAAATTTTTCGAGTAAGGATATGACGCATGAAATGCTCTTTAAACAGCTCTCTAACAAAACTTCCCCAGTCCACACCTGTGCTCTGGTAATGCACACCAGACATCCTATTGCATCGGTATAAAGTGTTTCCTTCCAGGTAAGTTTTCACAAACACCATTACATCCTGTATAGTGAGTTTGGAGTTTTCAAAGAAACTATACTTCCGAGAAGCACATTCATGATTTCTGTTCTTCATGCATCTCAAAGTGTAACCTGTCACCCTTCCAGATCGTTGCGACAACTTCATCACACAATCACAATTCCCTTTAGCATTACATGGTATTCTATCAGGCAAAAGTCCATTCCTGTCACACCAATTCACGACAAAGGTGTCTCCTTGCAGGAACAAGGAGTAAAAGTTCCAAGGATTGTAAAAATCACTAATACAAATTTCGTTCACATCTTGAATTCTTCCGCGAAAACCACCGCCAGTTCGATTTGTAATAGAAATATCAGGATCTGCAGATGGATTACCACCTTCTGCCATTTCTAATGCATAGACTTTACAAGTGCAAGACGTACATGCATATGATTTGCTAACTTAATATGTGTGACAATTCAGCTGAATAAATCGTCACCAATTCCCTCGTGAATTGTTGACAACTATGATAAGATGCACTACAGAAATAGTTCTGTGAAGAAGTACATTTCATGACAAAAGGAAATGAGAAGAAACTTTCTAAACATAAAAAGTGTTCAAGTGATTTCTTCATGATTTTTACCCTTCAGCCACGAAGTTAATGTCTGTAGATTTTTACCGTTGCTTTACAATAATTTTAATGTGCATCCACAACTATTTCATTCATATCGGATTACAGTGGAGTTACCGAAATGGTATGTAATCCGGGTAACTTGTGAAGCCACAACACAATAACATTCATTCCGTAACAGGACCATTTAAATATATATACTGCCGTCTTCCCCGGGGAAGATGCCCACAGCGTATTTCTATTAACAATCAATCCGTCAAACGAGCATTTTAAGACAGTTCCCCCAAAACTATACCAAGCCCCATTTCTTTGGTAGCATGGTCACCCCCTAAGAAAACCCTATTCCCGGGGAATACTTCCCCTTGCAAGGCATTGTATGAAAGACAGTAAGACAGTCGTCCTATATATACTACCGTCTTCTTCCCCGGGGAAGATGCTCACAGCGTATTTCTATTAACATTCAATCCGTCAAACGAGCATTTTAAGACAGTTCCCCCAAAACTATACCAAGCCCTATTTCTTTGGTAGCATGGTTACCCCTAAGAAAACCCTATTCCCGGGGAATACTTCCCCTTGCAAGGCATTGTATGAAAGACAGTAAGACAGTCGTCCTATATATACTACCGTCTTCTTCCCCGGGGAAGATGCCCACAGCGTATTTCTATTAACAATCAATCCGTCAAACGAGCATTTTAAGACAGTTCCCCCAAAACTATGCCAAGCCCCATTTCTTTGGTAGCATGGTTACCCCCTAAGAAAACCCTATTCCCGGGGAATACTTCCCCTTGCAAGGCATTGTATGAAAGACAGTAAGACAGTCGTCCTATATATACTACCGTCTTCTTCCCCGGGGAAGATGCCCACAGCGTATTTCTATTAACATTCAATCCGTCAAACGAGCATTTTAAGACAGTTCCCCCAAAACTATACCAAGCCCCATTTCTTTGGTAGCATGGTTACCCCCTAAGAAAACCCTATTCCCGGGGAATACTTCCCCTTGCAAGGCATTGTATGAAAGACAGTAAGACAGTCGTCCTATATATACTACCGTCTTCTTCCCCGGAGAAGATGCCCACATTGTATTTCTATTAACATTCAATCCGTGAAACGACCGCTTCAAGACAGTTCCCCCAAAACTATACCAAGCCCTATTTCTTTGGTAGCATGGTTACCCCCTAAGAAAACCCTATTCCCGGGGAATACTTCCCCTTGCAAGGCATTGTATGAAAGACAGTAAGACAGTCGTCCTATATATACTACCGTCTTCTTCCCCGGGGAAGATGCCCACAGCGTATTTCTATTAACATTTAATCCGTCAAACGAGCATTTTAAGACAGTTCCCCCAAAACTATGCCAAGCCCCATTTCTTTGGTAGCATGGTTACTCCCTAAGAAAACCCTATTCCCGGGGAATACTTCCCCTTGCAAGGCATTGTATGAAAGACAGTAATACAGTCGTGTTATATATATACTACCGTCTTCTTCCCCGGGGAAGATGCCTACAGCGTATTTCTATTAACATTCATTTTACGGAATGAATCTTAAATCAATTTATCTAAAGTCATCTTCCCCGGGGAAGAAGACGGTAGTATAAAGGTATGCATGTAAATTATTATTGTTTATGACAATCATGGAAACGCGAACTGTATGAAATATATACATTAAGTAAATTAATGTTACTTAACTATTGAAAAACATCATTATGTACGGAATGAATGTTATATAAATGTTCAAATGCTTTTCTTTAAATTCATGCATTTTTGTAACGTTATCATGAGAACAATTTTTGTATAAGCATGCTTTTCTTGAATGAGATCGATTTCATTATGTGATGCGAATCATAACTGTAAATTATCGAAGAAATGATTGATGTGCATTCAGTATCTGTCCATTTTATAGTGGAGACTAGTCATGAGCAGAAACCGCCAAATTTACAATTTATGGACAGACATACAAGATGTTATAGGGCCGGCGTCACAATGGCCACATTCTATTAGAAGACTGTTTTGGACACAAAGTATTACGCATTTCTCAAGAGTTATCATATGTTCTTTAGTATATGTGAATGGCTTAAATCCGGACATATTTATTGAATGGGTTGATTTAATGAATCTTGCTAGAGACAGATCAGCTTCAAATCACATCAGAGCTCTATTCCGTCTATTTGAGCGTGGCCATTACGGTCATTCTCTGTACGCCTGGAATGTTTCACAAAGGCAATATCAATTCTTAGATGGGTCAGTCAGGATATACACACATAAGTCAAGCAGATAATTGTGAGTAATTTATTTAAATAATTTCCTATAGTTATACATTCATATTTTCAGCCACACCCACTACATGACGTAATTTCATGTGTCGTTGATGCAAGCGTCTGAGTAACACAGATCAAAAAATATAAAGGAAGTCGTCAGGTTGCATAAATATTTATTTTCTATAAAAAGGCAAATTCCCCTAGGGGAAGAAGACGGGATAATGCCTTTATGTTTAGTTTAAACATAGTTTATTGCCGTAAAATCAGCAAATGGGTTGAACCACAAGTGCTTGCCACTTATAAGATGGATGTCCCCAATACAATACAATTACAGGAGTAAATTATGACTACAGAACAGTTACTCTAACCAACAATTTTAGTAACTTAAGTACTAGCTAAAACAACTTCAGCGTACCCGGTTTATATGCTTGACAGAACGGGTACGCTGAAGCTTACTCCGTAGGGAAATCGTACCAATAATCGTGCCAGGAATCTGACACGCTCGCATTTCAGTATTTTATGAGCAATAAGTGAAAACAATAAATAATTTTATTAATCAGACCATAATCTTTTAATTTGCCAAATTTGAATATCAAATTTTATCTATTTAACGTAAAGCTTTACGAAAGTTTCGAACAGGTCAGAATTTTCACCAATTGGCCGCCATCTTGCCGATTTGACAATTATCACGTGACCATCCCAAGAACCTTTGGAAAGGGATCTCTGCGGGAAATCGCCGAAGGTTTCGATTGAGGTCACGGGGACAGTTTATTTATTTACATGACCACGTGCGTTTTGGCGCGAACACTTTCAAGGTCTGTTCCGCGTCGAAAATAAAGTAAATTTCTTTTGAAATAAAAAAACATAGTGGTAAATGCTATTGTATATTTACACTCGTTCTTTATATCATCTAAACACTAAACAAAAGGAAAATATCAAGCGTTCTGAACTACATGAAAAATGAGTGCGATTGCATCATACGAGATCTCGCGAGAGCAGGCATTTGGAAAGTCCGTTGTAAATGTAAACACAATGATGCAGGTTTGAAAAATCAATGTTTTTGTAGTCAACTTTGGTTGTAGAACACCGTAAATGGTTTGAAAAGATAAATTTATAAATATATGACCCAAACATGATCATATTTCCCTACTTAACGTACATTAGATGAAAATTTGCATGATCTGTTATTCTGGTAAGGATTCGTAGTAGGGCTGATCCAAAACTCTAAAGCCGCAGCTGACGAAAAACAAAATATAAAAATAGCGGCATTTAGAGTTTTTGGAAGCCAGAACTACTTAATTACTAGAAGCAACTCCGTGTGCTTGTGTGTCCATGGGGGCGTAGCTTCCTACAGGCACTGTAGGCACGTGTCTACACTTTTCCAAAAAAAGAAGAAAACTATTTAAATGCCAAATATGCAATGATAATGATTGGGGAAGGGAGTAGGCCTATATGGGTCTTACCATTATTGTGAACCTGTACAAAAGCGAACTACATGTATTTCGTTATTGTAATGATACTTTATTAACAAAATCAATGGTTTTAAGAAATAGTTCGATGAGATACAGTTGCAAAAGCAACCGGGAGTAGGACTTCGTTCAATACAAGCTTTTTGAGATCTCGAATTCAATTTGTTAATACCAGTATAAGATACGACCATTCATGATCCCCTGGAATTGGCAGTTCTTGCATATCGGATTGGCATTTCCGGTCTGGCACCCCTCCTATGCCAGACGACTCTCGTGAAATACTTATGACGTAACGTTATAAATATTGTGACGTTACTTTCCTAAACACACCGTCAGAAAATCGTTTGTTGTTCATGATAGTTCATCTTTTTGATAAGTTTGCATTTAGAAATCTACTTTCAAGTGCAAGACGGTATGCAAGAAAAAGTTTCCATCATGAGACACTTGGCTCAGATGGAAATATCCGTCACCTCGGGTAACTGTTTTAGATCCTCGTTCCCGCAAAAACAGTTACACTCGGTGGCAGATATTTCGATCTGAACCTTGTGCTCATGACAGAAACTATTATTCTAGTTTTTGCTCTGCTATTGACGAAATTCATGACGCAACGTGTTTCAACTGAAACTTAGTCGGATTGAAATTACACGGATTTTAACGATTTATAAAACATACGATCATCTTACTACACTTAACATTGTTTGCATGTTCAAATTTTAATTCTTGTTAGATCTATAGTTATAGACCGCGAGAAAAATGTTTTAAGCGAATATGTGCATAACATTATACAGGATTCCATTACCTTTAAACTCTTAATAGTCAAGACTTATGAGCCTCAAAATATGCTAAAACGGACAAAATTCATATACAAATGAAACTTTTGTTTTCTGAAAGTTCAATGTCTGTAGTATCCATAACACAAAAGTCCCAAAAGTTCCTGCCTGGGAAACTCTACAATACAAGATGGCTGCCAAGATGGCCGCCGTACTGAGAAAAAAAAACTGTCACACACAAGTGCTTACAAGTATCGCATTTTC
>JAFMSR010002479.1:0-23805 GCA_022818135.1 Saxidomus purpurata
AAATATTATTTGATAACAGTAAAGTTTCGATACTACAGGTCAGTCAGTAGATGTGGTGTCGTGTCAGGTTTTGCTTGTTCAACCAGAATTGGTTCCCTCGATTTCTTTTGGGGCCATGCCTCAATATCAATTATCACCAATTTTCAAAATATTTACACATGGGATTATTGTTTGTTGGCCCGCTGTGATACTTTGTATCACAGTTTTTCTTGTGTACTATTAAGCCGGCTGGGCCAATACCTTATAAAGCGAGCCAATACCGACGATCGCAGCCATTTTTTACCTTTAATTTCATACCAGTTTTAAATACTCATTTAAGACTTTTTGTTATGAATGTGTGAGTAAGTGCTTAAACGGTATAAGTACAACAATAACTCAGTTTTTTTCGATTGGTTTTATTTTAGCGTTCGATTTCTAGGTCATACGTGTTTTTGTACTTTTAAAATAGATATTTGAGCGTATAACATTGTACTGTGTTACTTAAAGTTGCTAGTTCGAGCCCTAGTATGACTAAATATTTTTTCTTCGCTTTTTTCTTGCTGAAGTCAATTCCTTTTCATTTAGTCATATTTTATCAGCAAAAGGAATGTCGGCGTAAAGTGTCCTGTAGTATGGTACCGATGGCAACATACAACCACTTAAATTGCCATCTTCTCTTTTATAAGAAAAGAGGGCGGTACATCACATCTAACCTAACTTTTAAAACGGAAGACCTTAAGATCAAAGAATGTCACGCGAATACTGGCATTTCTAGCTTGAATTCATTATATTGCTTTAACGAAGAACCAACAAGTTAAGATAAACCAGAAAAGTTAATGTAACTGAAATGACGTATATTTTGCCGTGTTTTGTGTCGACGTTATGTGTTGTCCATAAAGAGACTATAAACACGAATAAAACAAAAGCTGTCCATAAGACAGCACGCTTGACTATTGTGGGTGCTTGCTAATAAAACAGATCTTTTATCAGTGCAATAGCAAAACAAAATTCGGAAAGTTGAATCATAAACAAAGTCAAAATCTCGCACTATATATTTTATTTTTGATACAAAATGTACCCCTGAACATTGCTAAGTTTGATATAACTACCATAAGTGGTTACTGAGATATTTGCATGAAAGTGCCTTGCATGCTTAACTTTAACCTAATTTTCAAAGCAAAACAAGGGCCATAATTTGTACTTAATTTAAACAAGAGTTATCTTTCTTGACTATGTGACACCACTTAAAACATTAACAGAGTTTCAAGTCAATATCATAAGTGGTTACTGTGATATGTCCATGATAGTACCTAGCAGGCAAAACTTTAACCAAATTTTCAAAGTCAAACAAGGGCCATAATTTGTACTAAATTTATACAAGAGTTATCTGACTTGACTGTGTGACACCCCTTAACACATTAACAAAGTTTCAAATCAATTTCATAAGACTTTAGTGGTTACTGAGATATGTGCATGATAGTACTTAGCAGGCAAAACTTTAACCAAAGCTGCAACGCCGACGCCGACGCACAAGTGACTGTAATAGCTCTCCATATTCTCCGAATAGTCGAGCTAACAAAATGTTATAAAATATCTTTAACAAAGAGATATAAAACATATTTTGTAAGTGTTACGATTGTTTCAAGAAAACATAAATTATTAAACAAAAAATGAAAAATTAAATACTGCTCAGTCTGGAGATTGAACCGCGATATACAAGCGTAAGAAGCCAGCACCTATACGACTGTACCAGTACGTCTATGGTTGTTAAGTTGTGATGAATCTATTGATATACTAAATATATTGATCTTTATATACAACAATACTTCACTCCCTAATACATAAAATAAATGAAATGAGCCATGTTTATAAACACATTGTTTACGAAATCGAACAGTACATAATGATCTAAACCAAACAGTTATATTATTGTTTTGAATTTTCAACAAATTATTCAGAGAGTTGAATTATGCAAGTCCCATAAACGTATCCGTATGTACATGTAGCTGTAGCACCTATCTGTCCAAGAAAGATGTATTACCGGCACAATTGACTGTTACTTTGAAAACGTTAACACAGGTTCGTATGTACCAAAGAAGGGCAGTTGTTGAGGACTCAATAGAAGTACCCTAAGCCATTACTTTTTCTCTGTTATGTAACGATATGCGTATGTGAATTGATTCAGACTGCAAACTTATTTCATACGCCATCAAGGATCCAAAGTAAATTTCAAAAGAACAAGGCAGAGTTATGTGTTATTGTTCAACATGACTGGTTGACAATAAAATTTATGTTCTTTGCACTTTAGGTAAAACTGAATGGGCTGCAAGGACATTAAGAAAAATAATTCTACCAAAGTTGTTTGTTACGGTTATGAATTTCTTCCCAAAAGAGTGTTAAGAATCTAGGCTTTGGTATTGTACATAGAGTGCACATACATGTACTTGTTTCTTTACTTAAAAATGTTGATTATCGGGTTAGATGTTTATACAGACACTGTAGCAATTTCTGCGTTCAAATAAAGAAAACGTTGCTTAGTGCTTTAATACAGTCATTGTGTTACTTTAATAATTCTTGCTCGTATTGGTATTCTGGCTAAACTAAGCCACTCCAGTGCCGGTTACAGATCACTCAAAGTCAAGTTATCAGATTCATACTTGACGAATCCCAGGACTAGTATAATGACGTGTGACACACCATTAAGAAATTCAGCAACAAATAAAGTTGTATATGGTCCATAGTACATGCACCAAACATGACTATTGGGATTGAGAAGAAAGAGATTCTCGTATAAAATTTTACCAAACAAATGAACACCTACTTCCATCAAAACCCAAGTTTACTTTAAGACATCTGAAAAAGGAAATCCAAGAATTTCATTCTAAGTATGTCTTAGTTCCAGCAGACAAGGCGGCCAACAATATTATCATCATTTGACGCCTACATTATATTAATGTTTTACAAAACGAACTAAATAGCACTAAAGCTTATATATTGAGTCCTTCCGTTGAACAAAATGTGGTCACTGATCACATCAGTGAAGTTTCTAATTTGAAAGTTCGTATAGATGATCAACATATTAAACTTCCTACTATGTACTGGATTCCTAAATTACATAAACAACCATATAAAGCTCGTTTCATCGCTAATTCAAGCTCTTGTACCACTACAAATATTTCAAAACTATTAACATCTTGCCTAACTGCTATAAAAGCCCACGTGAAAAGATATTGTGATAAAGTATACGAAAACTCTGGTAAACATTTATTTTGGTCGATCAAAAATTCTGGCGAAATCCTGGATAAGTTTAAAGTTAATAATTACAAAGTAACTTCAGTCAGTACATACGATTTTTCTACTCTGTATACCACTTTACCACATAATTTGATAAATGACAAGCTAACTGCCCTAATTCAAAAGACTTTTGCCAGAGAGAATGTTACATTTCTCGCCTGCAATTTCGATAAAGCTTTTTTTACTAGCTGTATTTTTAAACATTATACTATGTGGACCTGTGACGAAGTTTGTAAAGCCCTTTCCTTTTTATTAAACAACATTTATATAAGGTTTGGGAATGCAGTTTTCAGACAAGTAATCGGTATTCCCATGGGAACAAATTGTGCACCCCTTGTCGCAGATTTGTTTTTATATTGTTATGAAAGAGACTTTATGTTGAGTCTTTCTCCAGACACACAGGCAGACATTATCACTGCTTTTAATAATACATCACGCTATCTGGATGATATTCTTAATATGGATAACCCGTTTTTTGGTCAATTGGTGGACACTATTTATCCCCGGGAACTCCAGTTAATTAAAACTAACAATTTGGATACTGGTGCTTCGTTTTTAGATTTACATCTCTCTATTTATAACAATATTATACATACCAAAATTTATGATAAGAGGGATGATTTTAATTTTAGTATTGCAAATTTCCCCCATTTGGATGGGGATGTACCTCATGCTACATCTTATGGGGTATACATTTCTCAGTTAATTCGGTTTGCCAGAGCGTGTAGTTATGTTGAGGATTTCAATGAACGTAATCAATATATTACAAATAAACTTCTTCAACAGGGCTACCGTTATTACAAATTGCGTAAATATTTTGCTAAATTTTACTATCGTAATTCTGATTTGGTTTTGAAATTCAATAGTAATCTAAAGACTCTTCTGCGAGAAGGTATTTCAAAACCCGTTTTTTATGGGGATGTGGTTTACAAACTTCGTAAGATTTTGGGTCATGGCAATTTTCCAACTGTATTTGCTAAAATTATAAAACGTTTTGTTAAAAGAGGTTACGACCCAACTGTTTTGAGACACACCGCATGTTTGGTGTTCAACCCGTTTACAGTTGGACGCTATGCTTCCCTCTTTGATTGTGTCTGACGGAAGAGGGGGAGGACTCTGTGATGGGCAGTTTTTAAATCCCACTGGGACGAAACTGTTTTGATTTCTGTCCTCTGGCCTGTTTCGTCGGGCCCTTAAGGGTGTTTCTCTTGGTGCTCTGCCTTCTGCAAAGGCATTGAGTACATACGTTTTTTGGATCTCAAGGTTTGCTTTTTATATATTTATACACGAGCATTTTTGTGTTTTACATTCCATGCCTTTTGTTTCCATTGCGTGTGTTAGAGATTCACCTAGCAGGGATTACTTTTATTTACACTGTCCTGTGACTTTGGAACATGGTGGGGGTAAGAGTGAGGTTGGGTGCGCACCATAAACCGGTTTAAGCTCCCCAGTGGTGTTTTTGCCACTGACCGTTCCAAGGCGGTGCCCCACTGTGTTCCTTTAATTGTTCGTTTTGTCCTCGTGTGTTTGCTTTGTATGCTAGTGTGTGTTGGTAGTGTATATGTGTGTGTGTATATGATTGTGTGTGTGTGTGTCGTGTGTGTGTACGTGTGTGTGTGTGTGCACTTCTGGGTGCTGTGGGGCTCGTTTTGGGGAGGCTGCGTTTTTGGTACGTGGCATTCCCTGTTTGATATTATTTTTGTTTTTTTTTCTATGTTTTGTATGTATTATTTTTAACAATATTATGTACATTATTATAAAGATCTTACATGTATGCACGAATAAATTTCAACTGAATTGCATTCAAAACTTTATAAATAGAAAGTACAAGTTAAATTTAAAGCGCAGTGCCAATGATATCTAAAACACAAATAGAAAAGGCTTTCTGGCAAGGTGTTTCATAACAAAATCACTATAATACGAAAGATATGCATACATTAAAACTGTTTTGAGTAAATAGAACGACATAGTTATATCCATATTCTATCAATGAATTCTGTTTTTGTATTCGATCAGTTAGTTCGAAGTGCCATCTGCGCCTTTAAAAGATATATTTCCCACAAATAAGCCGATCATCAAAAGTCAAGAAACCAATTAATGCCAGAATCTTGCTACACACATATACGTATTTTTTTCAATTTATTTAATCAGATGTTGTTATAGAATAATTTTAATTTTATTTCCTTAAACTATCACAGTAGAATACATGTAAGTATTTTATAAACAGTACAACTCATGAAATTGAAACTGCATCTTAAATAACTAACAAGAAAAGTAGCGTGCTACCTACGGACAACATTACGTACAACATATTATTCATTTGACATTTTAGGGACATCATGTTCCGAATGCGACCATAGATAGGTTTGTGGATTACATTAATTCAGCCAAAAACTAATTTACGCATGGAATATTTCACATTACACAAAAACTAGAGTCATGTATATATTGACATCAATTGTGATTCATTTAGCAACACAATTAATTCGCCATTGACTCCTCTTTTGCATTTCACAATAGAGTAAACTAAAAAAAGATATTGTTATACATGTTGATAGAAGGCTAAAATAGAAAATACCGGCCGAACACTTTAAAATGGACTTTTACGCATATGATACATGTACTACCATTTTTAAAACTTATTCTTTAATAAATGTAACTTTTACGGAGAGGACAAATTCCGAACAGTCACTCAAAATAACTTTTTCGATGCAAGTAATAATAAGAATGTAAAAAATAAATTCCATTTATAACATAACGGTGAGTCAGGCACATCATCCTGGCAGTGCAATTGGTCACGCATGGGGCTCACCGTTGCAACCTAGGTATAATATAAACTAAAGAGTATCTACAATTTATCATTTAATTGTATATTAATGTTAATGGTAGTTTTGGTTCTTTTGTTCAACAATGCAACGCAATTCAGACCAACAAACATATCATGTATTATATATGCCAAAAGACCTTATTTCCATAGATTTTTTTATCTGCCAGGTAATCATGAGCATGGAATTGTATCAATAAACACGTCTCTGATAAATAACCTTAACACCACCTAATCTGACATTAATAGCCCCAAACATCTCTACAGGGTCAATCTAAGCAGCCTGTTAGAGCATTGCATGCAGTAGTATACTAATTATAAATTATATTAAAATATTATTGAATTAGGAAAGTACAATGGGTCTTAACTGAACTTATGTTACAAGTGACTAAGTATAAGATATATTTCTTTTTAGAACATGATTAATTCAGTGTTTTTCTAGTAAATGTTAACAATTCTTTTTCCATTTCATTAATCATTATTTGACAAGTCAAGGATTTTATTTTTCACACAAAAGGGTGTTTGCAGTAAGGCCAAGAACTACAATAATTAACAGAGATATCTCTCCTATTTTAGGAGATATCTGTATGAAATTAGATATATATGTCTGTTTTGATTAAATAGTAGAAGAGATATATCTCTTATATCATAGAGTTATCTTTCATCATAACAGAGATCTCTTTCACGCTGATTGATATCTTTGTACCACACAAAAGTATCTCCTGAACCTCAAAAGATGTCTCTTTTACTTACAGGGATATCTTTTTAACACGTTTGAGAGATATCTTTCCATTTTTTAGAGACATCTCTCTTAGTAACAGAGATATTTTATTCTAAACAGATATATCTTTCTCAGAGATATATTTTTATGTAGAAGATATGATATGTCTGCATGATACAGATATATCTCTATTACATTGTAAGATATCTCTTTTACTTTGAAAGATATATCTAAAGTATTGGGAGATATCTTTCAAAAATTTCTGTAAAAGAAAGATATCTTCTAATTTACGAAGATATCTCTGAATTTTAAAGATATCTCCCTTATTTTAGGAGATTTAGCAGCAACAATTATACATTTTAAGTAGAACAAAAAGAGCAACACCAGAAAAGTTCTTTCTTGGCCTAAGCAAATGAATCTCATAAATAAATTTTCTCTCCAGTTATATTGTACAAGTATAGGTCAATGAATTCTCAAATATAACATCTGGCAATTGATGTGAGGCTAGTTGGTCAGCATAGCAGGTTCCTGGGTTTTTATGAGGTGTTTACTGTAACCAGTGATTAGCTACACTGATAAGCCCTTGCTGAAATGTAGCAGATCTGATTCATATGTTTGTCGGTCTGAATTACCTGAATTATGTAAACGTTGCTTATACAACACGGCGATCAGCCACTTCTTTTTGTTTTCAGAAGGCCATGTTTTAAATATGTTAAATGAGTTATGAATATTCTTTCACATTCCATACATGTTACCTACCGAGATTGGTAGCCCTGGGGAACTTTTCTATGATTGACACCTACCATTAAGTGTTATTAGGCATGGGTCATAAAACCCTCATCTTACAGTATTTCGATAATTTTGGATTTGAAATGCAGCACCTGTATAAATTATTGTGGTTATTACTCTCTGGGACTAGCATTCACCACACAGAATTGAAGATTTAAGCGTTATGTAACAATGTAAATACATTTTGTTTGTTTAATGACAGCTCAGTCAAATAATTATTCTATGAATTTTTATGCAGTTATAGTTAATTTTCTTCCTGTAAGCTATAAACACAGTTTCTGAATTTACACATTGATTGTAATTGAGAAATATTTTTGTAAAACCATTAATTCTCTCAGAACATTTGTTAAAAGCATGGGGTTAGTGCTGTGGTCAGCAAATAATCTTTTATGCTATAGTGTTATCAAACACAGAAAAGTCCTCAAGGGCTATCATTCTCAGCCTATAAAGAATGTATTTTCAGTATTTTATTGTTATAATAATAATTATTATTTTTTTAGTAGTAGTAGTATTTATACTTATATCTGATGTTTCTAACGAACATGCGCGTTGAGATCAGATCTGGTTCATTTAGGCAAATGAGTGACATGAAAAATCGCGTTTAACTTGAAATATTAATCTGCATCAGGAGATCAAATTTCCTAACACATTCATTTCTTTGTTGCATTTCATTTAAAACGTAATACCTGAGGTACCTGAGGTACCAGACCGGCCATATAAAATATCTGAAACCTGTCAGTGTCAGCTAATTATCAGCACGGTATTATGAACATTAGCGGTATTTGCCAGCAATAAATGTAGAACATTATCATTAGTGCCCAATATAAATGTGTCCCAAGCCTGTAATGTATTTCTTGAGATACATCTCTTTGGTTGTAAATTCTGAAAGTGAAATACAAGAAAGGACTGTTGAATGCTCCTTGTAGGAGTACACAGCTACATGTTTATTAGATTAGTGTGTTGTAGCATATAACATAATTATTTCAAATTTGTTTTCACTAAATAGAGTGTTAAAACTTCACAAAGTAAGATCATAGTTGACTGTGTAGGCAATGCATAGAATGTTGCAGTTCCATTTAATGCTGCACCGAAGATTATGCTGGCACTTGAGAGAGCTTTCGTTCAGAGGGAAAGGAGTATAGCGTTGTTAGTGTGTTGTTATTGATTGAAATAATAAACTTGATGTTCGGCAATACAGGGAGTTTTCACCACGTTTACTCGAATTCATAGCAGAACAAAGCTCTCATGCTGAACGTAAATAACGACAGCCATAATTAATTTCATAAGAACGTTCTACAGAACAGAAACTTCTCAACGTAAAGGAACCGGAATATGTACATGACGACATGGGAACACAAGTTATGGGTACCAAAACAGTAAGTACATTTTATGAGTTTGATTTATATTTTGAGATACATGTTAAGATTAAGGGCAGAGAAAACTAATTCAACATTTTTAAGACACAAAACATTCAGAACAAAACTGTTCGCGGACAGCAAATGTTTAAAAACAATTTAGCCCTTATGGATAAACAGTTTGTTATATAAGTCAAAGTGGTGTAGTTACTGGTCTTTTTTTCGGTGGGGGGGATTTAATATTCGTTTTGAAATAATCAATTGATTGTATATATTTATTTGTGATATTCAACTGAATATCTGACAGTATTATGACACACAGGAAGCACTTTTAAATATACCAAACTACTGTTTCGTACCAAATATCATGTCAAGTTGCTTCTACATTATTTATAAGTGTTTCTTCAAAACGTATTAATGTGTAATAGATATTAACTTTCGATGTCATCAAAGAAAACCATTAACTGTACCACAAAAATTCCTATCAGCAGGTTAATGATCCGCTTTGAATTATGATAACATGGATTGACAGGGAGTAACATATAATATCGTGAAATGGGATTCTAATTCAGCTTTTGAGATGTGATGAAAGTCTCTTTTACCGACCTCAGTAAAACAGACTTGCTCACTTTTGTCTCAGACACTTAATACATGTTTTACATTATGGGAAATAGTTCTTTGAGGCGTTTATTTAGGTCAGCTAGATAGATATTGTTTCTTTTTAGAAGTGCATGAGGTAATATATCTTTCCTTTTCAGGCTATCTTTTGGAGAGTATCGGGAGACAGCTACAAAGGAAAATTGCATATGCCTTAAATCATCCCAGGATAATCAAAAGTCGATTGGGCAAGTCTTGTTGTATACTATGGATGCTGATAAACGGAGAGGGGATGGGGTTATGAAGCCTAAAAAGGGGGGATGATCAATATCGGACATAATAGCAATACTTATTTACACTTTTACATCAAAAATGCTCAAAACTCGACTGACTTTGGAAGTCTGAAGATACATGTCCATTGATACATCCATATCCAAAGGCTCTGTACGACCCTTTGCTGAGCTTTACAGTGCTTGTGATAATTATGGTCGTAGAATTTTAAACAGAACGGCGGCGCATTCAGTCATAATTCTTATCTTAAGAACTTAGTTTATAAACAATGAAAATGCTTTTTATCACGAAAAGTATTTACCTGATTATTTTTCAGGTGGTTTCTTACACCATATATTTTGTCTTAAGAAATTAGTTTATTTACCATCAATAAAAATGATTTTATCACAGAAAGTATTTACCTTTGTATTTAAGTTTTAGCTGTCCTGGATGCTAGACGGCGTATGTTTTATATTGCATACATGTTGATATCTCACATTATTGTTTTGATGTTTAGACTGACTGTTTTGCTGTAAATGTATACATTTCTTTTAAATAATTTTGTTTTATGCTTATATTCAAATTAAAATAATTAGGAAACATATGAATTGGCATATTAAGGCAGATGACTGCCAGTAAGACAGGTTAAACCATATTTCTACGACTCCATGTAGGTGGAAAATAATGTCCAATTGTATACTCTTCTAGACAAAGGTTACAGGTTAGCTTATAAGCGTAGTTTTAATCGTATTTATTAGCCCCAAACTGGTATAATCCGACTAGATTTGAGATTTACCCTCCAAATTTGCAGATAAGTATTGTTGTAATACTCGCAATAACTTGAATCAAAGTGTGACCATTTCATTGCTCTGTTCAGTTTATATCCAATTCTTTTATTGATGTTTTGTTTGAACGAAGTGCGCTCATTTTCTGCACTGCTATTCATCTTTTTCATCAAGTGTGTTGTTGCTGTTGCTGTTATTATTGTATCTGGTGACATAACATGAAAACACAAAAAAACATATTTTATTTCTAAATTTTAATATATAGATATGTAAAATTATAAACGCAATGTACAATTGTTAAATGTCGTTAGTGAATGTTTGAACATGAAGACGTAGCAAAGAAACTGATAGTTATTTTCTTGGCCTATGAACGATTACCTCGAAAAAAGTATATCTTTATCATATATATTTATTTTTAACGGAATTGTACTTTACTATTTTTGTTTGCATGCATGTTTATTTACCAGATCGATATAAACACCTGTTCATTTAACATACTGTTGTTATAAACAAGGATATTAATAATAATTTTGAGTGAATACATTTATTTTGCAGCCTGTATCGGTTAATTTCCATGTGTTATAAATCATGCTATTTAGCCAAATTCTGCTAGCTTCCATCTTTGTTCACGGAAAAACAGTCATTGGTTTCAGTATTTTAATTGTTTTCAAGAATTTAGGAAAGTGAAAACAGAAATAACTGAATTCTATCAGATACAATTATAGCCTAAATGAATGCTATTTCGTGACTGAATTCAGTCACTGTCGGCCTAGCTTCCTACTATGTTTACCGAAAAACTTTCATTGCTTCTTCAGTTGCAGTTAGTGAAATCAGGAATGACTGAAATTCAGTCACATGCAATTTCAATCATATTCGAATCGTCTTGGAGTACAGATTCATATATGCTATGAATGTATGGTCAGTTAGTGACTGAATTCAGTCAATTGTGTTTGCGCACCAAGTTGTTTAACTGATATTTTGTATAAGCAAGTACGTTTGTAATATCATTATCATGTATGTACTTACAATGTGAAAAGTAATAAAATATTTAGTATCAATAACACGTTTTTGTTCTATATAACACAAACATGATTGATCATATAGGAAAAACCGTTAATTCTAACGAAATTATACATGGATCTTGATATTTGAAAACAAATGTTGAAAATGGCATAGTTAAGGCACAATCAGAAAGGTGACTATTCTCATCAGAACGTGTTTTTTATAATGATAGATAAAGAGTCTAACTGGATTCAAAGCAAACACCCGAGTGTCTATATTCAGTATTAAATAGAAGTTTATGAAGTGTTCAGAAAAGGTTTCTTTATGGACACCGAGACCGTCAAAGTACATTCAATTGTAAAGTTGCATTATCTTTTACTGTCGATGCAAATGTGATATCTGCTTTAAAGACATGTGAAATGTCAGCCATCAAACCATAAACTCGGATTTAGTGTTTTTCACGTGACTTTTAACGAAGAGTTTGTGTCATTTTAATTTACTTCTTTAAAACATATACAGTAACACTGTTAACATCATTGGATAATCTAAAATTTACTTAAGAAATACTACAATCCAAGATATCATTAAATCTATTTATACATATTTTATACTGTGCTATAATCAACTGTGAATGTCGTGTTTCACGAACTTTTTGACTGTTAGTCTTTTGCGTTAGCGACATCGTAATGAACACATCATTTAGAAAGATTTTTTATGTATTTAATTCGCGTGATATTTTGAGTAATACTGTATTGATCAGTTTGAATTTCAGTTTGAGTTCGAATTGATATTTGAAATTCTATATAAATCTACTTCTACAGTTTCGTTTCAGTGTATTCATTACGAAATTATTAGCTTCTAAACAACAAGTAGCACGTGCTAGAAGGGAGAGCCGTTGGAGGAAAGCAATTGAGAGACATGCCTCCAAACAGAATAAATGGTCGAAAGGATAAGGTACATGTTTTGCGCAAGCGTGCGAATCAAGCGGCAAATATATAACAAACACCTCCACCCCCTCCCCCAGTTGGTTTTGACGGAGGTTCAAACGGATTGTGGTAATACTCGTTTGCAGAACCAAGACTTCCTGCCAAATCATGGTGAGTCTAAATTTCGTTATCAATAATCAAAGCCAATGGATTCTGATAACCATAGGGGTTTTAAGAGCAATGTTTTCACTTATCACTAAATCTTTTAGAAATATTTCATCATCTTTCTTCTAATACAAATTTATCCATCATGCCAACAATAAATGACAGCGCCATTGCACAAATTCTATTACATAAGAAAGGACAAAGTTGGGATAGAAAATGTGTTAATTTTAGTTCGCTTTTAAATTCGTCATAGGAAGGATAGCAAAAAGTTCGCATTGTTCTGTCAGATGATGAATTCTTGAAAAATCATCAGTAAGGCGCTTGAAAACAAGTATGAAATGTCTAGCTGTGTATTGATGCTTTATATATAATTCATCTATAAGATACCCTCAAGCTTGCTCTGAACTTCTATCCTACATAGCAACAATTCGCCAAGCAGCCTTTGGGAGAAACGACTTCACGTGGAGGTAATATTACAAACAATTTAGGTTGCGACAAGAAAATTGTCTACAATCTTTGTCAGCGCTAAACAGTGATTCGTGGCTTAAACTAATGACAATGCCTAAAAGCCAGGTATTCTCGTCACCCATGTAGTGTAGGTCCCGGCAGGCTAGTAGCTCAGAGACAAGTAGTAGCCGTGCAATATCTGCTTACGTCAATTTCAATCAGGGCCAGTGTGCTGTTCCATAGAACTGCAAGTTCAGGCTTGTTTGCTCGATTTGCTGTAGTCAGCACCCTCAGATCAAGTGTTTTGCATTTCGTGCCAGACCAAAGCACGACCAATACGCTTAAATTATCAAAAATGAAAGGACATAAGCTATTCGCCTGTAAATATCGAAACTTTAAGACAGGAACTTTCAGGTTATGTAGACAGTGTTGTTGCCAATTACCTAATCAGTGGGTTCTTTATATTATTACTATGGTTCAAAGACTCTTTTTCTGCTAGTAATGTATAGTCAGCTAATCTAAGATCGGATTTTGTGTCTCAAAAATTGAAAAAAAGAGATAGAAGCAGGCGGAATGACTTCTCGTAAATTTTAGAGTATACACACTTTGACGAAACAGTTGACATAATGTGTGAATTGGGAAAACATGCGCTGCTAGCGAAAACAAATACAGTCAGCTTTTCGATTGTTACCTATGGGTTCCAATATTTGAATTACTTGGTATCAAACATGTCATCCAGCTTTACAAAGATTTAAATGTACCATTAGCAATTGAAAAGACAGTCAACAAATCTTATTGCTCTTGGACTTAAAGCTGCTCGCTCTCAGATTTTGGTAAAAAATAAAAGTTCTTCAAACTGTATGTAAATAACGTATTTTAGAATATATGGCCATATAAAAAGGTTCCAGTATAAATTCATGTCGCGTATATCTCCTAATTTAAAGAAATACGCTACCAAATTCAAAAGCGTTGCAAACGCTTTTGAAATTTCAATATGAACATATAGTGTAGCGGTGCCGTGTAACCAACCTTTTCAATCGATTTCTGCAAATTCCTACCTAGATTTTTGCTTATTTTTTCATTCAAGCCTTTAGTTTTATACTTATGAATAAGAATGTGAATATTTTTGAAAAATATTTTTTTCAACGGTAACTGAGAGCGAGCAGCTTTAAATTAAATTCAGAGATAAAGGGTTATAAGACTCCCCATGGAAAACCTTATCGAACTAGTTGAGAAAATTAGTCATGCTTTCAAAAGCAAAAACTATTTCATCCAAATGTCAATCTTTGTTCGGTAGTTTTTCATTTGCATGTAAAGCAGTTCCAGATGGAAATAAAACTTTCAAAAATGACATACTAGTACATAAATATTAAACTGAAGCCTAGAATTAACAATAGAAGTATAAGTGTAGGTAGGAATATGCAAAGATCGATTGGAAAATGCTGTTTTTACGGCACCGCTACACTTTATGTTAAAATTGGTATTTCAAAAGCGTTTGCAACTCTACAGATATACGTGACAGGAATTTATACAGGAAAAACTGTTTGACAGTGATTAAAATTCAACATTGTTTTTAAAAGTAAATAAATTTCAGTAAATTTTAATGGAATTACAGATGCTCTTTCAAGGCTTGAATTTCAGCGTTTCAGGGCTCTTGCGCCAGAGGCAAACACAATTCTGGTTCTGGTGCCATTGCATCTGCTAAATACCTTTTGCAACTAGCAAAGCCGCGGTTCACATAATGTTTATTAAACTTTGCGCTCCTTCAGTGAATTTCGTGTTACTTATTGTTTTTCAAATCTATGACCGGTATATTACCTCGTTATTTCGCAAAGGGCTTGTCTTTTGAAACAGCTTCTTTGTACGGCGCTGCAGTGTAATTTAAACCGTTAGTGTTATCGATAATGACTTGGAATATATAATTGAAGTTAAAATACTTCCAACGATTTTACTATTTATGTTTTGGGGGTTATTTAGTTTGACATCAGTTAAAGGGTATGTCTCCTAAACTTATGTACATAACTTTCACAGTTTGGATAATCCAACAACGATATTTTACTTTAAAAAGACAATGAATGTAAAAAAGCTTCTGCAGACAAGAGATTGTCAATTACAATTAATGTTCTCAGCAGTTTGTTCGACATTTTACACGTAATGTGTTTTTCGTGTCTGCGAACTAGGCATTTCTTTACGACCGTCTATTCAAAAATGCACACCTAAAGTTCTGTAAGACGGAAGGAAGTATCGCATTGCATTCTATCTAAGACAGTTTAAATGCAACGACGAGAGTGGCTTTGGAACATGGTGGGGGTAAGAGTGAGGTTGGGTGCGCACCATAAACCGGTTTAAGCTCCCCAGTGGTGTTTTTGCCACTGACCGTTCCAAGGCGGTGCCCCACTGTGTTCCTTTAATTGTTCGTTTTGTCCTCGTGTGTTTGCTTTGTATGCTAGTGTGTGTTGGTAGTGTATATGTGTGTGTGTACATGATTGTGTGTGTGTGTGCGCGTGTGTGTGTGTGTGTTGGTGGTGTGCACTTCTGGGTGCTGTGGGGTTCGTTTTGGGGAGGCTGCGTTTTTGGTACGTGGCATTCCCTGTTTGATATATTTTTTTTTTTTTTTTTTTTGCCTCAGATCATTTACATTTCATCTGAATCAGGAAGTACATTATGCCTATTGGCATTGTGTTATAATATTTCAAGTTTAAGCCAACGTCTGTGTATTTGTTTTGTCATGTCTTTTTTTTCTTGTTTCATTTGCTGTTTGAAGGCCACATTGTAAATAAGTGTAATGTCTGTACTTTCACTAAATGTGCTTACTTTCATGACAAAGAAATTATTATTATTATTAAAGGGACATAACCTTAATTGATGTAAAACTAAATAATCTCCAAAACATGAATTATATAATCTTTGGAGGTATTGTACATTAACCCTAAAGTTTCAGCTATGCATTCCCAGTCATTATCGATAAAATCAGCGGCGGTTTAAGATTTGCTGCAGGAAAAGGTTACCCTTTCAATAATCTATGTAGAGTTGTTGCACAATTAAAGGGACATACCCTATAACTGATATCAACTAAAGAAACCTTAAAATAGAATCTTTGGAAGTATTAAAACTTAACTTAAAAGTTTCAGCTATCCATACCCAGTCATCGATAAAATCAGCCGTTTAGAGTGCACTGCAGGGCCATAAACGATTCAATAACATATTCAGAGGATATTATAAACAAGAGGGCTATGATGGCCCTTTATCACTCACTCGAGTACAACTGCTTTTAACAAAGTTGTTACGGACCTGGTTAATGTGTGCGAGACTAGGGCTGCGTACTGGTATGCGATATAAATCGAAAACCGGTATTATATGTTCAATTGATACATCGTATCAAATGTCAAAACAACCTTTCTGACAAATTTCCAGGGCTGAAAATGTAACCTCTAGAGTGTTAACAAGGTTTTTCCACATTTGGGCTCTGTGACCTAGTTTTTGACCCCAGATGACCCATATTCGAACTTGAGCTAGAAATCATCAAAACAACCTTTCCGACAAATTTCCAGGATATTAGGGGTTAAAATGTTACCTCAAGAGTGTTAACAAGGTGTTTCCATATTTGGGCTGTGTGACCTAGTTTTTAACCTCAGATAACCCATATTCGAACTTGAGCTAGAAATCATCAAAACAACCTTTCTGACAAATTTCAAGGATATCTGGGCTGAAAATGTAACATCTAGAGTGTTAACAAGGTTTTTCCATCTTTGGGCTCTGTGGCCTAGTTTTTGACCCCAGATGACTCATATTCGAACTTGGGCTCAAGACAACTTTTTTGACATATTTCCAGGATATTTGGGCTGAAAATGTTACTTCTAGAGTGTTAACAAGGTTTTTCCATATTCAGGCTGTGTGACCTAGTTTTTGACCCCAGATGACCCATATTCGAACTTGAGCTAGAAATCATCTTATCAACCTTTCTGACAAATTTCCAGGATATTTTGGCTGAAAATGTTACCTCTATAGTGTTAACAAGGTGTTTCCATATTTGGGCTGTGTGACCTAGTTTTTGACCCCAGGTGACCCATATTAAAACTTGAGCTAGAAATCAACCAAACAACCTTTCTAACAAATTGCCAGGATATCTTGACTGAAACAGTAGCCTGTAGAGCCTTAACAAGATTTTTCTATTTTTGGGTCATGTGACTAGTTTTTCATCCGAGATGACCCATATTCGAACTCGTCCGATTAATTACTGGGACAAACATCCTGACCAAGTTTCGTGACAATTGAGGCAAAAATGTGACCACTAGAGTGTTAACGAACTAAGTATGGACAGACGACGGACATTCATCGATCCTAATAGCTCACCCTGAGCCTACAGCTCAGGTGAGCTAAAAAAGATAGATGGACAGTCAATGCGTATCTGTCATGTATTCGCTGATAAATATATATATACATAAAATAATAAGATTGTACATTTCCGTGTGTTTTCAACTATTTCGATTGTTGGCTCCTCTACACCATTTTAGGGACACGGGAGAGCTATAGAGCGGTCGACTGCCAATCTAGGCTCTAGGTTTTTGGTGCGTGGCATTCCCTGTTTGATATTATTTTTGTTTTTAGACGGAAATAGATTCACTTTTTCATGGTTTACCAGGAGGGGTATGAAGAGGCCGAATGTGCTGCTTCTAGCGTCACTGCAGACTAAAAGTATACTGACACCAAAAAGAAACTGTGCGCTTTTATATTGAGCGTCACTTTTTCGTTACTAAGTTTAAAAAAGATATCTTTTACTATCATGAGTAACAAAATAATATTCCATGCAGGGCACTAATGTACCCAATATTTAAGCAAGTGGATGTCCTACAGACTGAACGAAGGCTGTTATGCAACTTTTAGCACGTGCTACCCGTGAAACATGTTTACAAGTACAGATTTTCACTAACCGATATCTTTACTGGCTATGCAATAATTAATTCACAAAATATTTAAATGTCACTCATTAACAACATGTGGCAAACGGCTTCAAGCAAATTCATGCACTTCTGCAACTTGCATCCGGTGTCGCTAGGCAACGTAGAACTGCCTGAGAAATACCATCATGTTCCTTCGACAACGTTATCTTCAAAGTGGAAGCGTTGCAGATCTTCCACGATCCGGCAGGCCGAAGGTGACAACGGCACGCCAGGATAGATACACGACGTTGACGCACTTGCGTCACAGGTGTTCAATACGTTTAAGATTACTTGCCTTGATCCGTAGAAGAGGACATAACAGATACTGATTGATTTCCATAATTCTTGACATATACCAGAAGCATTTAGAAAACAATACAGATTTGCAACTTTTACTTTTAACCCCTACTTCATTCAAGCGTAAAACAATGCACTAATAAGTACCTGAATTTGAGTTCAAAATAAGGCATGGTGTAAAGAAAAGATTTTCAAACATTTTGATACCAAATCCTATATTTCTTTCACAAAGGATAGAACTTTTATTTCTTAAACAAGTGCACAGTTTCTTTTTGGTGTCAGTATACTTGCCTAATGCTGTTACATTCCATTACGGTTGAAACTCTTGGTGAGCAATTTAAAGGGGCACTCCCTACATCTAGCAGATTATATTCTCGAAATATAGATTATGTGTTCAATGAACGTTAAATGAGTAATCAATACGATTTCAAAGAAGAATCTATGGCGAAAAATGCCTCATTTTACCAAAATTAATCAATATGTAGGCCTTCTGTAATAAATCGTATCCACCGATTAATTGTACAACTCTACATAGATTATTGAATGGTTTACGGTACTGCAATATAATTTAAAACGCTGATTGCCTGGGAATGATTAGCTGAAACTTTGAAGTTGAGTTATAAAATTTCTTTTGGTAAGTTAGAATTATTTCTTGATAGTTTTGCTTTTTCAAAGTCGAAAGTATGCTTTTTAGTTCAAATATCTTTGTAATTTTCTATAAATACAAAAATAATATCAAACAGGGAATGCCACGTACCAAAAACGCAGCCTCCCCAAAACAACACACACACACGCACACACACACACGAAGACAAAACGAACAATTAAAGGAACACAGTGGGGCACCGCCTTGGAACGGTCAGTGGCAAAAACACCACTATAAGACTCACTGAAAGAGTGTTAATCGGTTGCACAGAAATAAGCCTTCCTCTTTTGAATTATAGTTGAAAGAATTTTATTTCCAATGATGTGCAACGTTTATCTCCGACAACATGAAATAAAGCGAAAGACGGACAAAAAGACCACCCAGGTCAATGTAAGGAAATACAAAGACTTTCAGTTGTTTTTCTGCAGCAGTATTTTAAACAGGTAAATTCTCCCCTGCTCACTGCAGTATCTTTAAATACATCCTACAACTGCGTGTAAGCTAACCAATTACAGATGCAATTCCTTATTCTACTTGCCTACTGATCTCATGTTTATGTTGACAATGTATATAAATACAAGATTTGAAACAACTCGATTTCCTCTATCACATCTTGGGTATACTATTTATGACATTTCTACAAATAGTACCGATACGAAAACTATAGGCACCCGGTTATGCTCTTTATCGATCGTGTAAAAATAGAAGTCGTTTTGTTGTGCGACACAAAAATATAAATCTGTTTTCAAATTTACCGCTACAGTACTCACACAAGACAAAGTCCGCGCTGATAACGTACTGGTACTCCGCGCACGCTATTTCATATACTGCGATGCGGGAAACCTATTTTTATAATATCATGTATATACTAAATGTGAGATGTGCAGAAGTGACATAAGTCTTTTTCCTCGAAATTCTCTAAATTCAACCGTATTCGATGTAGTTTGGAGTGGGAGTGTTTTGCATTGGAAAAACCAGTAAGTTATTCCTTACTTACACACATGTACGATTGGAGTTTTCAGTTGTTTCAAATCTTGTATTTATATACGATCCGTACAACATTGGACAAGTATGGATTGGGTGGCGAGTTCATACCCCAAGCAGCTGTGATTGTAAAGTTTTAGAAGCCAGTTCCAATATATGAAACCGTTTGGTGAAAATCCCAAGGCTAAGATTTTTTACTTTTGCATCTTTAAAGACATAAAAGATATAGGCAATCAGTGAATAACGATAGAAAGTCGATGACTTCCTTCAGTAATGACATCCCGTATAAGTCATAGGATACTCAGTTGGATTCTGAATCCAAGTCCGAGCAGCTCTAAATTGGTATAAAGGTACTATCCCTACACCTGGCAGATTATTTCCCCGAAACATAAATGGTGTGTTCAATGAACGCAACATAATAAATAAATACATTTTTAAACAGCAACATATATTGAAAAATGCCCCATTTTAGCTCAAATTATCCCAATATAGGCCTTCATCCTCCCTTTTACTGCAGTATTGTACAACAAAAACTTAACATAAGAGTATTGAATGGTTTTACGGTACCGTAATACATTTTTAAATGCTGATTTTACTGATACTGTCTGTAAGGTATACGTTACGCTTTCAGGTAAAGTAATGACACTGCCAAATATTCTATGATATATGTTTTTAAAGTAATTTAGTTTGTCGCCACTTGTAGGGAGTGTCCCCTTTATAATGAAACTTGTATAGTTTATCCCACTGGTTCCAATACGCTTGCTGACTTGAATTACAGCAGCTAAATATATTAGCAAAAAACTGTTCATTTCCATTTCAATTAAAACTGACCGTTTCAGAGAATAAAAAGCTGTCGCGTATATCTAGTACATTTCCAACCTTTTGCGACAGTGCTGTTCTTGTTCAGGAATATGTGGCTACAGCTTACCATCTTAAAATTGCTAGCCTATATATTCATATTACTTGAGTAGTACCAATACAAAAGAAAAAATGTTAATTGTACGTTGTAAAACCGGTTTGACGTGATGAAATCTATAACGTTGGAAGTGTGTGCTAACTCAAAAACGAGATATTCTGGAAAATTATTACAGTATTATATCCTGATCTGTGAATAGTTCATGTACTAAGCTTCATTTGTATAAATGCGGAAAATCGTTATTTCAGGCTTCCAAACAATATCGCATTTGAAATTTCAGAGAATAATAATTAAAGGGACATACCCAATAACTGATGGCAAACTAAATAACCTCTAACACATAAACAAGAGGGCCAAGATGGCCCTATATCGCTCACCTTGGTACAAGTCCACTTGCCTAGTGGAAGATCACTAGATAATGTTATATACCAAATAGGTTTTCCTATATACGCCTTTGTAAAACAAGTGACCCCCCCCACGGGCAAGGTCAATTTTGACCCCAGGGGCATAATTTGAACAAACTTTGAAGAGGTCTACTAGGCAATGCTACATGCCAAATATCTAAGCTCTAGGCCTTGTGGTTTCAGAGAAAAAGATTTTAAAACTTTTTCCTATATAAACCTATGTTAAACTAAGTGACCCCCGTGCGGGGTCAATTTTGACCCGGGGGTAATAATTTGAACAACATTGATAGAGGTCTACTAGCCAATGCTACATGCCACATATCTAAGCTCTAGGCCTTGTGGTTTCAGAGAAGAAGATTTTTAAAGTTTTCCTAAATGTGCCTATGCAAAACTAAGTGACCCCCCGTGCGGGGTCAATTTTGATCCGGGGGTCATAATTTGAACGATCTTGGTAGAGGTCCACTAGCAAATGCTATATGCTAAATATCTAGGCTCCAGGCCTTGTGGTTTCAGAGAAGAAGATTTTTAAAGTTTTTCCTATATATGCCTATGCAAAAACTAAGGGCCCACCCGCGCGGGGTCAATTTTGACCCGGGGGTCATAATTTGAACAATCTTGGTAGAGGTCCACTAGACAATGCTACATGCCAAATATCTAAGCTCTAGGCCTTGTGGTTTCAGAGAAGATTTTTAAAGATTTTCCTATTTGTTGCCATAGCAACCAGAGTTCTGCATGGAATGGAATTCATTGAACAATTTTGGTAGAGCTTCATGCAAAAAACATTCCTGCATAGTTTTATCAACATTGGCCTAGAGGTTTCAGAGGAGATGTCATTTGAATCAAAATGTTGACGGACGACGGACAATCATCAATCAGAAAAGCTCACCCTGGCGTAGCCAGGTGAGCTAAAAATATAATCTTTTGAAATATTATAACTTAACCTAAAAGTTTCAGCTATGCGCTCCCGGTCATTATCGATAAAATCAGCTGTTAATAATATACTGCAGTACCGTAAACCATTCAATAATGTATGTAGAGTTGTTGTTGTACAATTAATGGTCGGATGCGATTTATTACAAAAAAAACCTCTATATTGATTACTTGTGGTAAAATTTGGCATTTTTCACCATAGGTTCTTCTTTGAAATTGTATTTATTTATCAGTTTACGTTCATTGAACGAATAATTTAGGTTTCGAGAATATAATCTGCTAGATGTAGGGAGTGCCCCTTTAAAGGCATCATACTTACTTCATCGAAAATCATTCACCTTTCATTGATGATAACGTAAACTATAAAATGAACATAATACAATTTCACTAGAAATAAAAGTCACAAAATGTAATTGCAGTTTAACGTTCAAAACACATGGTGTGAAAGGTAAATATGTTAATTTTTGGCCTGGGGACTGAAAGTCCCCTAGGCCTATGTTAGCATACCACATTTCAAACACTGCTGACAATGTAACTGTGCTATGTGCGAATAACAACTGTAAATATGCGCTATGGGAAAGTAGTGCAAGACATACCAGATCAATCTTCTGTTTGAATGTCGCATACGATACATTTTAAAGTTTAAATGTCCCAGACAGCGTAATGCTTTTCATGGTTCATTATTTAATGCCTTCTGAGTGCATATAAGTATAAAAAGGGATGGGTTGTACTAGCTGTTCTATTGTAAATGCGAGAGAGAAGCGTTAGACAGAGCTACAGAAAGCACTTAACATATGTTAGATTCGAAAGTTATTTTCGTAAAAGCATGCGCTACGTGACGATCAGAGCATTTTGTTGCTTCAGTTTAATTGTCGTTTGAATAGTTGGTTTTCTTTGTTTGCCTTAACCAAGACTCATAAAAGCCCGCTGAGGATAAGAGAAGTCTATTTTTCTCTTGAAGTTCATTTTCTATAAGGGATAATGGGCCCGTTTTATCAATGTTCTTACGATCAAACGTTCTTATCGTAAGATTCTTGCGTAAGACAAATCTTAAGAAAATTCTTAAGACCGTTTCATCAACGCTTTCGTAAGATTGTAGCGATCTTACGAAGTAAACCATTCGTACGAATCATAAACCAACCTGAACTCTCCGGTGTGGAGGTAAGAAATAGCCGGTTTTGCGCCAGATGTCAAACTATCGTCTGCAACATGACTTCAGGAAGAGCTGAAAACTGGGGCATAGAAGAGAAACATATGTTAATTGATTTGTGTTGCCAGAAGCAGCTGTCCCAGATGACAGCTGCATTTTGGAACAATGTAGTGGAGCAGTAAGTATGATCGGGTGGATGCCGTAACTTAAGTAAATACATGTACATCAAGTAACAAAACAAAAACCCAGTAGATCCAGGAGTACTGGATCTATGGTGAGTGTGTGCTAATTTGCTATGTTGCATACACTTTCATAGATCTATGTCAAAACTAGATCACAATCTAGATCATATATCTGCATACTGATACAAACAGAAAACAAGTT
>JAFMSR010002480.1:0-23830 GCA_022818135.1 Saxidomus purpurata
GAGACTGTCAAACAAGGCACTGAATAAATAGTTATTGTAGCATCTAATCGGTATCGCTTCTCGGCCTTTTGGCTAAGATCAAAGTGTAGTATCTGTTCTTATCAGCTTAATATCTGATACGTCCCCCATTGGGGGACTTCGATATTAAACTGATTTTTGGACACAGGTGAGAAGTCAGGAGCTTGCTCCGCTCTCGCCACGGGTTGGCCCGGTATTGCAGTACCTCCGGGATCGGCCCACTTTCCCTTCATGGGGAAAAAAACCAAACAATTTACAAAATGATAGTGAATTCGTAAAATTCTACTGGAATTCACTTATTATACAAACGCAAACTGGACATATTGTCACAATATGTGAATTTGTCATTATTTATTGCATTATTAGGTAATTGTTTTACATTGATGATGATTTTCTTCTAAAAACATGCTCCTGTGCCGGGAAGTTGGAATTCTGTCTGCGAGACGGTAAGAGAAAACGCGCTATTCTGGTTCATACGTCACTCCAGGAATAATAGAGTCAATTGTGACGTAGTAGCCGATATTGTGACGTCCTACCGTAACGTCTATCTCCAGGAGAACGGCGTTGCAATTGTGACGTATCAGCCATAACGACCGTCTCCTATAGTAGCATTATTAGTAACAAGAACACAGCAGCAAAACATTAGAAGTAGAAAGAAGAACAACAAAAACTTTTATTATTACCACTTATAAGAACAACAACAAAAATATTCTCATTTTTTATTATTAGCTACTATCATCATAATTTTTGTTGTTGTTGTTGTTGTTGTTGCTGTTGTGGTGATTATGATGATTATGATTATAAATATTATCATAACTATTGTAGTAATAATAATAATAATAATAATAATAATGATAAAAAAATATCATCAGCAGCAGCATTATCATCATACTTACCATCATGAACAACAACAACAACAACAACAACAACAACGGCTTTTGACCATATAAGTAAAGCTAGCGACAAAAGTTACGCTTATTATTATTTACTATTGTATGTTTTACTATTGTAAAGGAAAATATATGACAAGAAAACAACAGCGATGATAATGCTGCTGATGATGATTATGATAATGATGATGGTGAAAAGAACATTAAGCTCTTTCCAAGAAATTCCTTATTTGAGTAGATAGTTGAGCATTTACAATCCAACGAAAAGAGAGTAGTACAGGGGACGCACACAACAGAATCGAATCGCGAAAATGAGTAGTGGATGAAAACGTATGAAACGTATAGAAAACGTTTTGCGTGATACAAATTTACTAAAATAGAGCTAGAAAATCTTAAACAGCCACCCTGCAGTTCTGACCTTCAAATTTGGTGGCCTTTAATGGAGTGCTTGGGGGAATTCGAGAAAAAGTAGGTGTCTTCTGGGTGCAGACATTTCTGGCTGTTGTATTACGGAAACCGCGAGACTGTCAAACAAGGCACTGAATAAATAGTTATTGTAGCATCTAATCGGTATCGCTTCTCGGCCTTTTGGCTAAGATCAAAGTGTAGTATCTGTTCTTATCAGCTTAATATCTGATACGTCCCCCATTGGGGGACTTCGATATTAAACTGATTTTTGGACACAGGTGAGAAGTCAGGAGCTTGCTCCGCTCTCGCCACGGGTTGGCCCGGTATTGCAGTACCTCCGGGATCGGCCCACTTTCCCTTCATGGGGAAAAAAACCAAACAATTTACAAAATGATAGTGAATTCGTAAAATTCTACTGGAATTCACTTATTATACAAACGCAAACTGGACATATTGTCACAATATGTGAATTTGTCATTATTTATTGCATTATTAGGTAATTGTTTTACATTGATGATGATTTTCTTCTAAAAACATGCTCCTGTGCCGGGAAGTTGGAATTCTGTCTGCGAGACGGTAAGAGAAAACGCGCTATTCTGGTTCATACGTCACTCCAGGAATAATAGAGTCAATTGTGACGTAGTAGCCGATATTGTGACGTCCTACCGTAACGTCTATCTCCAGGAGAACGGCGTTGCAATTGTGACGTATCAGCCATAACGACCGTCTCCTATAGTAGCATTATTAGTAACAAGAACACAGCAGCAAAACATTAGAAGTAGAAAGAAGAACAACAAAAACTTTTATTATTACCACTTATAAGAACAACAACAAAAATATTCTCATTTTTTATTATTAGCTACTATCATCATAATTTTTGTTGTTGTTGTTGTTGTTGTTGCTGTTGTGGTGATTATGATGATTATGATTATAAATATTATCATAACTATTGTAGTAATAATAATAATAATAATAATAATAATGATAAAAAAATATCATCAGCAGCAGCATTATCATCATACTTACCATCATGAACAACAACAACAACAACAACAACAACAACGGCTTTTGACCATATAAGTAAAGCTAGCGACAAAAGTTACGCTTATTATTATTTACTATTGTATGTTTTACTATTGTAAAGGAAAATATATGACAAGAAAACAACAGCGATGATAATGCTGCTGATGATGATTATGATAATGATGATGGTGAAAAGAACATTAAGCTCTTTCCAAGAAATTCCTTATTTGAGTAGATAGTTGAGCATTTACAATCCAACGAAAAGAGAGTAGTACAGGGGACGCACACAACAGAATCGAATCGCGAAAATGAGTAGTGGATGAAAACGTATGAAACGTATAGAAAACGTTTTGCGTGATACAAATTTACTAAAATAGAGCTAGAAAATCTTAAACAGCCACCCTGCAGTTCTGACCTTCAAATTTGGTGGCCTTTAATGGAGTGCTTGGGGGAATTCGAGAAAAAGTAGGTGTCTTCTGGGTGCAGACATTTCTGGCTGTTGTATTACGGAAACCGCGAGACTGTCAAACAAGGCACTGAATAAATAGTTATTGTAGCATCTAATCGGTATCGCTTCTCGGCCTTTTGGCTAAGATCAAAGTGTAGTATCTGTTCTTATCAGCTTAATATCTGATACTTCCCCCCATTGGGGGACTTCGATATTAAACTGATTTTTGGACACAGGTGAGAAGTCAGGAGCTTGCTCCGCTCTCGCCACGGGTTGGCCCGGTATTGCAGTACCTCCGGGATCGGCCCACTTTCCCTTCATGGGGAAAAAAACCAAACAATTTACAAAATGATAGTGAATTCGTAAAATTCTACTGGAATTCACTTATTATACAAACGCAAACTGGACATATTGTCACAATATGTGAATTTGTCATTATTTATTGCATTATTAGGTAATTGTTTTACATTGATGATGATTTTCTTCTAAAAACATGCTCCTGTGCCGGGAAGTTGGAATTCTGTCTGCGAGACGGTAAGAGAAAACGCGCTATTCTGGTTCATACGTCACTCCAGGAATAATAGAGTCAATTGTGACGTAGTAGCCGATATTGTGACGTCCTACCGTAACGTCTATCTCCAGGAGAACGGCGTTGCAATTGTGACGTATCAGCCATAACGACCGTCTCCTATAGTAGCATTATTAGTAACAAGAACACAGCAGCAAAACATTAGAAGTAGAAAGAAGAACAACAAAAACTTTTATTATTACCACTTATAAGAACAACAACAAAAATATTCTCATTTTTTATTATTAGCTACTATCATCATAATTTTTGTTGTTGTTGTTGTTGTTGTTGCTGTTGTGGTGATTATGATGATTATGATTATAAATATTATCATAACTATTGTAGTAATAATAATAATAATAATAATAATAATGATAAAAAAATATCATCAGCAGCAGCATTATCATCATACTTACCATCATGAACAACAACAACAACAACAACAACAACAACGGCTTTTGACCATATAAGTAAAGCTAGCGACAAAAGTTACGCTTATTATTATTTACTATTGTATGTTTTACTATTGTAAAGGAAAATATATGACAAGAAAACAACAGCGATGATAATGCTGCTGATGATGATTATGATAATGATGATGGTGAAAAGAACATTAAGCTCTTTCCAAGAAATTCCTTATTTGAGTAGATAGTTGAGCATTTACAATCCAACGAAAAGAGAGTAGTACAGGGGACGCACACAACAGAATCGAATCGCGAAAATGAGTAGTGGATGAAAACGTATGAAACGTATAGAAAACGTTTTGCGTGATACAAATTTACTAAAATAGAGCTAGAAAATCTTAAACAGCCACCCTGCAGTTCTGACCTTCAAATTTGGTGGCCTTTAATGGAGTGCTTGGGGGAATTCGAGAAAAAGTAGGTGTCTTCTGGGTGCAGACATTTCTGGCTGTTGTATTACGGAAACCGCGAGACTGTCAAACAAGGCACTGAATAAATAGTTATTGTAGCATCTAATCGGTATCGCTTCTCGGCCTTTTGGCTAAGATCAAAGTGTAGTATCTGTTCTTATCAGCTTAATATCTGATACGTCCCCCATTGGGGGACTTCGATATTAAACTGATTTTTGGACACAGGTGAGAAGTCAGGAGCTTGCTCCGCTCTCGCCACGGGTTGGCCCGGTATTGCAGTACCTCCGGGATCGGCCCACTTTCCCTTCATGGGGAAAAAAACCAAACAATTTACAAAATGATAGTGAATTCGTAAAATTCTACTGGAATTCACTTATTATACAAACGCAAACTGGACATATTGTCACAATATGTGAATTTGTCATTATTTATTGCATTATTAGGTAATTGTTTTACATTGATGATGATTTTCTTCTAAAAACATGCTCCTGTGCCGGGAAGTTGGAATTCTGTCTGCGAGACGGTAAGAGAAAACGCGCTATTCTGGTTCATACGTCACTCCAGGAATAATAGAGTCAATTGTGACGTAGTAGCCGATATTGTGACGTCCTACCGTAACGTCTATCTCCAGGAGAACGGCGTTGCAATTGTGACGTATCAGCCATAACGACCGTCTCCTATAGTAGCATTATTAGTAACAAGAACACAGCAGCAAAACATTAGAAGTAGAAAGAAGAACAACAAAAACTTTTATTATTACCACTTATAAGAACAACAACAAAAATATTCTCATTTTTTATTATTAGCTACTATCATCATAATTTTTGTTGTTGTTGTTGTTGTTGTTGCTGTTGTGGTGATTATGATGATTATGATTATAAATATTATCATAACTATTGTAGTAATAATAATAATAATAATAATAATAATGATAAAAAAATATCATCAGCAGCAGCATTATCATCATACTTACCATCATGAACAACAACAACAACAACAACAACAACAACGGCTTTTGACCATATAAGTAAAGCTAGCGACAAAAGTTACGCTTATTATTATTTACTATTGTATGTTTTACTATTGTAAAGGAAAATATATGACAAGAAAACAACAGCGATGATAATGCTGCTGATGATGATTATGATAATGATGATGGTGAAAAGAACATTAAGCTCTTTCCAAGAAATTCCTTATTTGAGTAGATAGTTGAGCATTTACAATCCAACGAAAAGAGAGTAGTACAGGGGACGCACACAACAGAATCGAATCGCGAAAATGAGTAGTGGATGAAAACGTATGAAACGTATAGAAAACGTTTTGCGTGATACAAATTTACTAAAATAGAGCTAGAAAATCTTAAACAGCCACCCTGCAGTTCTGACCTTCAAATTTGGTGGCCTTTAATGGAGTGCTTGGGGGAATTCGAGAAAAAGTAGGTGTCTTCTGGGTGCAGACATTTCTGGCTGTTGTATTACGGAAACCGCGAGACTGTCAAACAAGGCACTGAATAAATAGTTATTGTAGCATCTAATCGGTATCGCTTCTCGGCCTTTTGGCTAAGATCAAAGTGTAGTATCTGTTCTTATCAGCTTAATATCTGATACGTCCCCCATTGGGGGACTTCGATATTAAACTGATTTTTGGACACAGGTGAGAAGTCAGGAGCTTGCTCCGCTCTCGCCACGGGTTGGCCCGGTATTGCAGTACCTCCGGGATCGGCCCACTTTCCCTTCATGGGGAAAAAAACCAAACAATTTACAAAATGATAGTGAATTCGTAAAATTCTACTGGAATTCACTTATTATACAAACGCAAACTGGACATATTGTCACAATATGTGAATTTGTCATTATTTATTGCATTATTAGGTAATTGTTTTACATTGATGATGATTTTCTTCTAAAAACATGCTCCTGTGCCGGGAAGTTGGAATTCTGTCTGCGAGACGGTAAGAGAAAACGCGCTATTCTGGTTCATACGTCACTCCAGGAATAATAGAGTCAATTGTGACGTAGTAGCCGATATTGTGACGTCCTACCGTAACGTCTATCTCCAGGAGAACGGCGTTGCAATTGTGACGTATCAGCCATAACGACCGTCTCCTATAGTAGCATTATTAGTAACAAGAACACAGCAGCAAAACATTAGAAGTAGAAAGAAGAACAACAAAAACTTTTATTATTACCACTTATAAGAACAACAACAAAAATATTCTCATTTTTTATTATTAGCTACTATCATCATAATTTTTGTTGTTGTTGTTGTTGTTGTTGCTGTTGTGGTGATTATGATGATTATGATTATAAATATTATCATAACTATTGTAGTAATAATAATAATAATAATAATAATAATGATAAAAAAATATCATCAGCAGCAGCATTATCATCATACTTACCATCATGAACAACAACAACAACAACAACAACAACAACGGCTTTTGACCATATAAGTAAAGCTAGCGACAAAAGTTACGCTTATTATTATTTACTATTGTATGTTTTACTATTGTAAAGGAAAATATATGACAAGAAAACAACAGCGATGATAATGCTGCTGATGATGATTATGATAATGATGATGGTGAAAAGAACATTAAGCTCTTTCCAAGAAATTCCTTATTTGAGTAGATAGTTGAGCATTTACAATCCAACGAAAAGAGAGTAGTACAGGGGACGCACACAACAGAATCGAATCGCGAAAATGAGTAGTGGATGAAAACGTATGAAACGTATAGAAAACGTTTTGCGTGATACAAATTTACTAAAATAGAGCTAGAAAATCTTAAACAGCCACCCTGCAGTTCTGACCTTCAAATTTGGTGGCCTTTAATGGAGTGCTTGGGGGAATTCGAGAAAAAGTAGGTGTCTTCTGGGTGCAGACATTTCTGGCTGTTGTATTACGGAAACCGCGAGACTGTCAAACAAGGCACTGAATAAATAGTTATTGTAGCATCTAATCGGTATCGCTTCTCGGCCTTTTGGCTAAGATCAAAGTGTAGTATCTGTTCTTATCAGCTTAATATCTGATACGTCCCCCATTGGGGGACTTCGATATTAAACTGATTTTTGGACACAGGTGAGAAGTCAGGAGCTTGCTCCGCTCTCGCCACGGGTTGGCCCGGTATTGCAGTACCTCCGGGATCGGCCCACTTTCCCTTCATGGGGAAAAAAACCAAACAATTTACAAAATGATAGTGAATTCGTAAAATTCTACTGGAATTCACTTATTATACAAACGCAAACTGGACATATTGTCACAATATGTGAATTTGTCATTATTTATTGCATTATTAGGTAATTGTTTTACATTGATGATGATTTTCTTCTAAAAACATGCTCCTGTGCCGGGAAGTTGGAATTCTGTCTGCGAGACGGTAAGAGAAAACGCGCTATTCTGGTTCATACGTCACTCCAGGAATAATAGAGTCAATTGTGACGTAGTAGCCGATATTGTGACGTCCTACCGTAACGTCTATCTCCAGGAGAACGGCGTTGCAATTGTGACGTATCAGCCATAACGACCGTCTCCTATAGTAGCATTATTAGTAACAAGAACACAGCAGCAAAACATTAGAAGTAGAAAGAAGAACAACAAAAACTTTTATTATTACCACTTATAAGAACAACAACAAAAATATTCTCATTTTTTATTATTAGCTACTATCATCATAATTTTTTGTTGTTGTTGTTGTTGTTGTTGCTGTTGTGGTGATTATGATGATTATGATTATAAATATTATCATAACTATTGTAGTAATAATAATAATAATAATAATAATAATGATAAAAAAATATCATCAGCAGCAGCATTATCATCATACTTACCATCATGAACAACAACAACAACAACAACAACAACAACGGCTTTTGACCATATAAGTAAAGCTAGCGACAAAAGTTACGCTTATTATTATTTACTATTGTATGTTTTACTATTGTAAAGGAAAATATATGACAAGAAAACAACAGCGATGATAATGCTGCTGATGATGATTATGATAATGATGATGGTGAAAAGAACATTAAGCTCTTTCCAAGAAATTCCTTATTTGAGTAGATAGTTGAGCATTTACAATCCAACGAAAAGAGAGTAGTACAGGGGACGCACACAACAGAATCGAATCGCGAAAATGAGTAGTGGATGAAAACGTATGAAACGTATAGAAAACGTTTTGCGTGATACAAATTTACTAAAATAGAGCTAGAAAATCTTAAACAGCCACCCTGCAGTTCTGACCTTCAAATTTGGTGGCCTTTAATGGAGTGCTTGGGGGAATTCGAGAAAAAGTAGGTGTCTTCTGGGTGCAGACATTTCTGGCTGTTGTATTACGGAAACCGCGAGACTGTCAAACAAGGCACTGAATAAATAGTTATTGTAGCATCTAATCGGTATCGCTTCTCGGCCTTTTGGCTAAGATCAAAGTGTAGTATCTGTTCTTATCAGCTTAATATCTGATACGTCCCCCATTGGGGGACTTCGATATTAAACTGATTTTTGGACACAGGTGAGAAGTCAGGAGCTTGCTCCGCTCTCGCCACGGGTTGGCCCGGTATTGCAGTACCTCCGGGATCGGCCCACTTTCCCTTCATGGGGAAAAAAACCAAACAATTTACAAAATGATAGTGAATTCGTAAAATTCTACTGGAATTCACTTATTATACAAACGCAAACTGGACATATTGTCACAATATGTGAATTTGTCATTATTTATTGCATTATTAGGTAATTGTTTTACATTGATGATGATTTTCTTCTAAAAACATGCTCCTGTGCCGGGAAGTTGGAATTCTGTCTGCGAGACGGTAAGAGAAAACGCGCTATTCTGGTTCATACGTCACTCCAGGAATAATAGAGTCAATTGTGACGTAGTAGCCGATATTGTGACGTCCTACCGTAACGTCTATCTCCAGGAGAACGGCGTTGCAATTGTGACGTATCAGCCATAACGACCGTCTCCTATAGTAGCATTATTAGTAACAAGAACACAGCAGCAAAACATTAGAAGTAGAAAGAAGAACAACAAAAACTTTTATTATTACCACTTATAAGAACAACAACAAAAATATTCTCATTTTTTATTATTAGCTACTATCATCATAATTTTTGTTGTTGTTGTTGTTGTTGTTGCTGTTGTGGTGATTATGATGATTATGATTATAAATATTATCATAACTATTGTAGTAATAATAATAATAATAATAATAATAATGATAAAAAAATATCATCAGCAGCAGCATTATCATCATACTTACCATCATGAACAACAACAACAACAACAACAACAACAACGGCTTTTGACCATATAAGTAAAGCTAGCGACAAAAGTTACGCTTATTATTATTTACTATTGTATGTTTTACTATTGTAAAGGAAAATATATGACAAGAAAACAACAGCGATGATAATGCTGCTGATGATGATTATGATAATGATGATGGTGAAAAGAACATTAAGCTCTTTCCAAGAAATTCCTTATTTGAGTAGATAGTTGAGCATTTACAATCCAACGAAAAGAGAGTAGTACAGGGGACGCACACAACAGAATCGAATCGCGAAAATGAGTAGTGGATGAAAACGTATGAAACGTATAGAAAACGTTTTGCGTGATACAAATTTACTAAAATAGAGCTAGAAAATCTTAAACAGCCACCCTGCAGTTCTGACCTTCAAATTTGGTGGCCTTTAATGGAGTGCTTGGGGGAATTCGAGAAAAAGTAGGTGTCTTCTGGGTGCAGACATTTCTGGCTGTTGTATTACGGAAACCGCGAGACTGTCAAACAAGGCACTGAATAAATAGTTATTGTAGCATCTAATCGGTATCGCTTCTCGGCCTTTTGGCTAAGATCAAAGTGTAGTATCTGTTCTTATCAGCTTAATATCTGATACGTCCCCCATTGGGGGACTTCGATATTAAACTGATTTTTGGACACAGGTGAGAAGTCAGGAGCTTGCTCCGCTCTCGCCACGGGTTGGCCCGGTATTGCAGTACCTCCGGGATCGGCCCACTTTCCCTTCATGGGGAAAAAAACCAAACAATTTACAAAATGATAGTGAATTCGTAAAATTCTACTGGAATTCACTTATTATACAAACGCAAACTGGACATATTGTCACAATATGTGAATTTGTCATTATTTATTGCATTATTAGGTAATTGTTTTACATTGATGATGATTTTCTTCTAAAAACATGCTCCTGTGCCGGGAAGTTGGAATTCTGTCTGCGAGACGGTAAGAGAAAACGCGCTATTCTGGTTCATACGTCACTCCAGGAATAATAGAGTCAATTGTGACGTAGTAGCCGATATTGTGACGTCCTACCGTAACGTCTATCTCCAGGAGAACGGCGTTGCAATTGTGACGTATCAGCCATAACGACCGTCTCCTATAGTAGCATTATTAGTAACAAGAACACAGCAGCAAAACATTAGAAGTAGAAAGAAGAACAACAAAAACTTTTATTATTACCACTTATAAGAACAACAACAAAAATATTCTCATTTTTTATTATTAGCTACTATCATCATAATTTTTGTTGTTGTTGTTGTTGTTGTTGCTGTTGTGGTGATTATGATGATTATGATTATAAATATTATCATAACTATTGTAGTAATAATAATAATAATAATAATAATAATGATAAAAAAATATCATCAGCAGCAGCATTATCATCATACTTACCATCATGAACAACAACAACAACAACAACAACAACAACGGCTTTTGACCATATAAGTAAAGCTAGCGACAAAAGTTACGCTTATTATTATTTACTATTGTATGTTTTACTATTGTAAAGGAAAATATATGACAAGAAAACAACAGCGATGATAATGCTGCTGATGATGATTATGATAATGATGATGGTGAAAAGAACATTAAGCTCTTTCCAAGAAATTCCTTATTTGAGTAGATAGTTGAGCATTTACAATCCAACGAAAAGAGAGTAGTACAGGGGACGCACACAACAGAATCGAATCGCGAAAATGAGTAGTGGATGAAAACGTATGAAACGTATAGAAAACGTTTTGCGTGATACAAATTTACTAAAATAGAGCTAGAAAATCTTAAACAGCCACCCTGCAGTTCTGACCTTCAAATTTGGTGGCCTTTAATGGAGTGCTTGGGGGAATTCGAGAAAAAGTAGGTGTCTTCTGGGTGCAGACATTTCTGGCTGTTGTATTACGGAAACCGCGAGACTGTCAAACAAGGCACTGAATAAATAGTTATTGTAGCATCTAATCGGTATCGCTTCTCGGCCTTTTGGCTAAGATCAAAGTGTAGTATCTGTTCTTATCAGCTTAATATCTGATACGTCCCCCATTGGGGGACTTCGATATTAAACTGATTTTTGGACACAGGTGAGAAGTCAGGAGCTTGCTCCGCTCTCGCCACGGGTTGGCCCGGTATTGCAGTACCTCCGGGATCGGCCCACTTTCCCTTCATGGGGAAAAAAACCAAACAATTTACAAAATGATAGTGAATTCGTAAAATTCTACTGGAATTCACTTATTATACAAACGCAAACTGGACATATTGTCACAATATGTGAATTTGTCATTATTTATTGCATTATTAGGTAATTGTTTTACATTGATGATGATTTTCTTCTAAAAACATGCTCCTGTGCCGGGAAGTTGGAATTCTGTCTGCGAGACGGTAAGAGAAAACGCGCTATTCTGGTTCATACGTCACTCCAGGAATAATAGAGTCAATTGTGACGTAGTAGCCGATATTGTGACGTCCTACCGTAACGTCTATCTCCAGGAGAACGGCGTTGCAATTGTGACGTATCAGCCATAACGACCGTCTCCTATAGTAGCATTATTAGTAACAAGAACACAGCAGCAAAACATTAGAAGTAGAAAGAAGAACAACAAAAACTTTTATTATTACCACTTATAAGAACAACAACAAAAATATTCTCATTTTTTATTATTAGCTACTATCATCATAATTTTTGTTGTTGTTGTTGTTGTTGTTGCTGTTGTGGTGATTATGATGATTATGATTATAAATATTATCATAACTATTGTAGTAATAATAATAATAATAATAATAATAATGATAAAAAAATATCATCAGCAGCAGCATTATCATCATACTTACCATCATGAACAACAACAACAACAACAACAACAACAACGGCTTTTGACCATATAAGTAAAGCTAGCGACAAAAGTTACGCTTATTATTATTTACTATTGTATGTTTTACTATTGTAAAGGAAAATATATGACAAGAAAACAACAGCGATGATAATGCTGCTGATGATGATTATGATAATGATGATGGTGAAAAGAACATTAAGCTCTTTCCAAGAAATTCCTTATTTGAGTAGATAGTTGAGCATTTACAATCCAACGAAAAGAGAGTAGTACAGGGGACGCACACAACAGAATCGAATCGCGAAAATGAGTAGTGGATGAAAACGTATGAAACGTATAGAAAACGTTTTGCGTGATACAAATTTACTAAAATAGAGCTAGAAAATCTTAAACAGCCACCCTGCAGTTCTGACCTTCAAATTTGGTGGCCTTTAATGGAGTGCTTGGGGGAATTCGAGAAAAAGTAGGTGTCTTCTGGGTGCAGACATTTCTGGCTGTTGTATTACGGAAACCGCGAGACTGTCAAACAAGGCACTGAATAAATAGTTATTGTAGCATCTAATCGGTATCGCTTCTCGGCCTTTTGGCTAAGATCAAAGTGTAGTATCTGTTCTTATCAGCTTAATATCTGATACGTCCCCCATTGGGGGACTTCGATATTAAACTGATTTTTGGACACAGGTGAGAAGTCAGGAGCTTGCTCCGCTCTCGCCACGGGTTGGCCCGGTATTGCAGTACCTCCGGGATCGGCCCACTTTCCCTTCATGGGGAAAAAAACCAAACAATTTACAAAATGATAGTGAATTCGTAAAATTCTACTGGAATTCACTTATTATACAAACGCAAACTGGACATATTGTCACAATATGTGAATTTGTCATTATTTATTGCATTATTAGGTAATTGTTTTACATTGATGATGATTTTCTTCTAAAAACATGCTCCTGTGCCGGGAAGTTGGAATTCTGTCTGCGAGACGGTAAGAGAAAACGCGCTATTCTGGTTCATACGTCACTCCAGGAATAATAGAGTCAATTGTGACGTAGTAGCCGATATTGTGACGTCCTACCGTAACGTCTATCTCCAGGAGAACGGCGTTGCAATTGTGACGTATCAGCCATAACGACCGTCTCCTATAGTAGCATTATTAGTAACAAGAACACAGCAGCAAAACATTAGAAGTAGAAAGAAGAACAACAAAAACTTTTATTATTACCACTTATAAGAACAACAACAAAAATATTCTCATTTTTTATTATTAGCTACTATCATCATATTTTTTGTTGTTGTTGTTGTTGTTGTTGCTGTTGTGGTGATTATGATGATTATGATTATAAATATTATCATAACTATTGTAGTAATAATAATAATAATAATAATAATAATGATAAAAAAATATCATCAGCAGCAGCATTATCATCATACTTACCATCATGAACAACAACAACAACAACAACAACAACAACGGCTTTTGACCATATAAGTAAAGCTAGCGACAAAAGTTACGCTTATTATTATTTACTATTGTATGTTTTACTATTGTAAAGGAAAATATATGACAAGAAAACAACAGCGATGATAATGCTGCTGATGATGATTATGATAATGATGATGGTGAAAAGAACATTAAGCTCTTTCCAAGAAATTCCTTATTTGAGTAGATAGTTGAGCATTTACAATCCAACGAAAAGAGAGTAGTACAGGGGACGCACACAACAGAATCGAATCGCGAAAATGAGTAGTGGATGAAAACGTATGAAACGTATAGAAAACGTTTTGCGTGATACAAATTTACTAAAATAGAGCTAGAAAATCTTAAACAGCCACCCTGCAGTTCTGACCTTCAAA
This sequence comes from Saxidomus purpurata, assembly GCA_022818135.1. NCBI lineage: Eukaryota > Metazoa > Mollusca > Bivalvia > Venerida > Veneridae > Saxidomus > Saxidomus purpurata. Next base: position 14,188 of record JAFMSR010002480.1, read on the forward strand.
TTTGGTGGCCTTTAATGGAGTGCTTGGGGGAATTCGAGAAAAAGTAGGTGTCTTCTGGGTGCAGACATTTCTGGCTGTTGTATTACGGAAACCGCGAGACTGTCAAACAAGGCACTGAATAAATAGTTATTGTAGCATCTAATCGGTATCGCTTCTCGGCCTTTTGGCTAAGATCAAAGTGTAGTATCTGTTCTTATCAGCTTAATATCTGATACGTCCCCCATTGGGGGACTTCGATATTAAACTGATTTTTGGACACAGGTGAGAAGTCAGGAGCTTGCTCCGCTCTCGCCACGGGTTGGCCCGGTATTGCAGTACCTCCGGGATCGGCCCACTTTCCCTTCATGGGGAAAAAAACCAAACAATTTACAAAATGATAGTGAATTCGTAAAATTCTACTGGAATTCACTTATTATACAAACGCAAACTGGACATATTGTCACAATATGTGAATTTGTCATTATTTATTGCATTATTAGGTAATTGTTTTACATTGATGATGATTTTCTTCTAAAAACATGCTCCTGTGCCGGGAAGTTGGAATTCTGTCTGCGAGACGGTAAGAGAAAACGCGCTATTCTGGTTCATACGTCACTCCAGGAATAATAGAGTCAATTGTGACGTAGTAGCCGATATTGTGACGTCCTACCGTAACGTCTATCTCCAGGAGAACGGCGTTGCAATTGTGACGTATCAGCCATAACGACCGTCTCCTATAGTAGCATTATTAGTAACAAGAACACAGCAGCAAAACATTAGAAGTAGAAAGAAGAACAACAAAAACTTTTATTATTACCACTTATAAGAACAACAACAAAAATATTCTCATTTTTTATTATTAGCTACTATCATCATAATTTTTGTTGTTGTTGTTGTTGTTGTTGCTGTTGTGGTGATTATGATGATTATGATTATAAATATTATCATAACTATTGTAGTAATAATAATAATAATAATAATAATAATGATAAAAAAATATCATCAGCAGCAGCATTATCATCATACTTACCATCATGAACAACAACAACAACAACAACAACAACAACGGCTTTTGACCATATAAGTAAAGCTAGCGACAAAAGTTACGCTTATTATTATTTACTATTGTATGTTTTACTATTGTAAAGGAAAATATATGACAAGAAAACAACAGCGATGATAATGCTGCTGATGATGATTATGATAATGATGATGGTGAAAAGAACATTAAGCTCTTTCCAAGAAATTCCTTATTTGAGTAGATAGTTGAGCATTTACAATCCAACGAAAAGAGAGTAGTACAGGGGACGCACACAACAGAATCGAATCGCGAAAATGAGTAGTGGATGAAAACGTATGAAACGTATAGAAAACGTTTTGCGTGATACAAATTTACTAAAATAGAGCTAGAAAATCTTAAACAGCCACCCTGCAGTTCTGACCTTCAAATTTGGTGGCCTTTAATGGAGTGCTTGGGGGAATTCGAGAAAAAGTAGGTGTCTTCTGGGTGCAGACATTTCTGGCTGTTGTATTACGGAAACCGCGAGACTGTCAAACAAGGCACTGAATAAATAGTTATTGTAGCATCTAATCGGTATCGCTTCTCGGCCTTTTGGCTAAGATCAAAGTGTAGTATCTGTTCTTATCAGCTTAATATCTGATACGTCCCCCATTGGGGGACTTCGATATTAAACTGATTTTTGGACACAGGTGAGAAGTCAGGAGCTTGCTCCGCTCTCGCCACGGGTTGGCCCGGTATTGCAGTACCTCCGGGATCGGCCCACTTTCCCTTCATGGGGAAAAAAACCAAACAATTTACAAAATGATAGTGAATTCGTAAAATTCTACTGGAATTCACTTATTATACAAACGCAAACTGGACATATTGTCACAATATGTGAATTTGTCATTATTTATTGCATTATTAGGTAATTGTTTTACATTGATGATGATTTTCTTCTAAAAACATGCTCCTGTGCCGGGAAGTTGGAATTCTGTCTGCGAGACGGTAAGAGAAAACGCGCTATTCTGGTTCATACGTCACTCCAGGAATAATAGAGTCAATTGTGACGTAGTAGCCGATATTGTGACGTCCTACCGTAACGTCTATCTCCAGGAGAACGGCGTTGCAATTGTGACGTATCAGCCATAACGACCGTCTCCTATAGTAGCATTATTAGTAACAAGAACACAGCAGCAAAACATTAGAAGTAGAAAGAAGAACAACAAAAACTTTTATTATTACCACTTATAAGAACAACAACAAAAATATTCTCATTTTTTATTATTAGCTACTATCATCATAATTTTTGTTGTTGTTGTTGTTGTTGTTGCTGTTGTGGTGATTATGATGATTATGATTATAAATATTATCATAACTATTGTAGTAATAATAATAATAATAATAATAATAATGATAAAAAAATATCATCAGCAGCAGCATTATCATCATACTTACCATCATGAACAACAACAACAACAACAACAACAACAACGGCTTTTGACCATATAAGTAAAGCTAGCGACAAAAGTTACGCTTATTATTATTTACTATTGTATGTTTTACTATTGTAAAGGAAAATATATGACAAGAAAACAACAGCGATGATAATGCTGCTGATGATGATTATGATAATGATGATGGTGAAAAGAACATTAAGCTCTTTCCAAGAAATTCCTTATTTGAGTAGATAGTTGAGCATTTACAATCCAACGAAAAGAGAGTAGTACAGGGGACGCACACAACAGAATCGAATCGCGAAAATGAGTAGTGGATGAAAACGTATGAAACGTATAGAAAACGTTTTGCGTGATACAAATTTACTAAAATAGAGCTAGAAAATCTTAAACAGCCACCCTGCAGTTCTGACCTTCAAATTTGGTGGCCTTTAATGGAGTGCTTGGGGGAATTCGAGAAAAAGTAGGTGTCTTCTGGGTGCAGACATTTCTGGCTGTTGTATTACGGAAACCGCGAGACTGTCAAACAAGGCACTGAATAAATAGTTATTGTAGCATCTAATCGGTATCGCTTCTCGGCCTTTTGGCTAAGATCAAAGTGTAGTATCTGTTCTTATCAGCTTAATATCTGATACGTCCCCCATTGGGGGACTTCGATATTAAACTGATTTTTGGACACAGGTGAGAAGTCAGGAGCTTGCTCCGCTCTCGCCACGGGTTGGCCCGGTATTGCAGTACCTCCGGGATCGGCCCACTTTCCCTTCATGGGGAAAAAAACCAAACAATTTACAAAATGATAGTGAATTCGTAAAATTCTACTGGAATTCACTTATTATACAAACGCAAACTGGACATATTGTCACAATATGTGAATTTGTCATTATTTATTGCATTATTAGGTAATTGTTTTACATTGATGATGATTTTCTTCTAAAAACATGCTCCTGTGCCGGGAAGTTGGAATTCTGTCTGCGAGACGGTAAGAGAAAACGCGCTATTCTGGTTCATACGTCACTCCAGGAATAATAGAGTCAATTGTGACGTAGTAGCCGATATTGTGACGTCCTACCGTAACGTCTATCTCCAGGAGAACGGCGTTGCAATTGTGACGTATCAGCCATAACGACCGTCTCCTATAGTAGCATTATTAGTAACAAGAACACAGCAGCAAAACATTAGAAGTAGAAAGAAGAACAACAAAAACTTTTATTATTACCACTTATAAGAACAACAACAAAAATATTCTCATTTTTTATTATTAGCTACTATCATCATAATTTTTGTTGTTGTTGTTGTTGTTGTTGCTGTTGTGGTGATTATGATGATTATGATTATAAATATTATCATAACTATTGTAGTAATAATAATAATAATAATAATAATAATGATAAAAAAATATCATCAGCAGCAGCATTATCATCATACTTACCATCATGAACAACAACAACAACAACAACAACAACAACGGCTTTTGACCATATAAGTAAAGCTAGCGACAAAAGTTACGCTTATTATTATTTACTATTGTATGTTTTACTATTGTAAAGGAAAATATATGACAAGAAAACAACAGCGATGATAATGCTGCTGATGATGATTATGATAATGATGATGGTGAAAAGAACATTAAGCTCTTTCCAAGAAATTCCTTATTTGAGTAGATAGTTGAGCATTTACAATCCAACGAAAAGAGAGTAGTACAGGGGACGCACACAACAGAATCGAATCGCGAAAATGAGTAGTGGATGAAAACGTATGAAACGTATAGAAAACGTTTTGCGTGATACAAATTTACTAAAATAGAGCTAGAAAATCTTAAACAGCCACCCTGCAGTTCTGACCTTCAAATTTGGTGGCCTTTAATGGAGTGCTTGGGGGAATTCGAGAAAAAGTAGGTGTCTTCTGGGTGCAGACATTTCTGGCTGTTGTATTACGGAAACCGCGAGACTGTCAAACAAGGCACTGAATAAATAGTTATTGTAGCATCTAATCGGTATCGCTTCTCGGCCTTTTGGCTAAGATCAAAGTGTAGTATCTGTTCTTATCAGCTTAATATCTGATACGTCCCCCATTGGGGGACTTCGATATTAAACTGATTTTTGGACACAGGTGAGAAGTCAGGAGCTTGCTCCGCTCTCGCCACGGGTTGGCCCGGTATTGCAGTACCTCCGGGATCGGCCCACTTTCCCTTCATGGGGAAAAAAACCAAACAATTTACAAAATGATAGTGAATTCGTAAAATTCTACTGGAATTCACTTATTATACAAACGCAAACTGGACATATTGTCACAATATGTGAATTTGTCATTATTTATTGCATTATTAGGTAATTGTTTTACATTGATGATGATTTTCTTCTAAAAACATGCTCCTGTGCCGGGAAGTTGGAATTCTGTCTGCGAGACGGTAAGAGAAAACGCGCTATTCTGGTTCATACGTCACTCCAGGAATAATAGAGTCAATTGTGACGTAGTAGCCGATATTGTGACGTCCTACCGTAACGTCTATCTCCAGGAGAACGGCGTTGCAATTGTGACGTATCAGCCATAACGACCGTCTCCTATAGTAGCATTATTAGTAACAAGAACACAGCAGCAAAACATTAGAAGTAGAAAGAAGAACAACAAAAACTTTTATTATTACCACTTATAAGAACAACAACAAAAATATTCTCATTTTTTATTATTAGCTACTATCATCATAATTTTTGTTGTTGTTGTTGTTGTTGTTGCTGTTGTGGTGATTATGATGATTATGATTATAAATATTATCATAACTATTGTAGTAATAATAATAATAATAATAATAATAATGATAAAAAAATATCATCAGCAGCAGCATTATCATCATACTTACCATCATGAACAACAACAACAACAACAACAACAACAACGGCTTTTGACCATATAAGTAAAGCTAGCGACAAAAGTTACGCTTATTATTATTTACTATTGTATGTTTTACTATTGTAAAGGAAAATATATGACAAGAAAACAACAGCGATGATAATGCTGCTGATGATGATTATGATAATGATGATGGTGAAAAGAACATTAAGCTCTTTCCAAGAAATTCCTTATTTGAGTAGATAGTTGAGCATTTACAATCCAACGAAAAGAGAGTAGTACAGGGGACGCACACAACAGAATCGAATCGCGAAAATGAGTAGTGGATGAAAACGTATGAAACGTATAGAAAACGTTTTGCGTGATACAAATTTACTAAAATAGAGCTAGAAAATCTTAAACAGCCACCCTGCAGTTCTGACCTTCAAATTTGGTGGCCTTTAATGGAGTGCTTGGGGGAATTCGAGAAAAAGTAGGTGTCTTCTGGGTGCAGACATTTCTGGCTGTTGTATTACGGAAACCGCGAGACTGTCAAACAAGGCGGTCAGTGTTGCGTATGACTCCCTCATATATAAAATTTTCTGGTATATTTCAACATTGATTGACCCGACTTACCGTCTATTTTATAAAATACAAGAACACGTATGACCGAGAAATCGAACTGAAGGAGAACAATATTCAATTGGCATTTATTTACCATTCGGGGTCAAAGTGTGTGTATAAAAATGGCCGGAAACGTTGGAATTTCCAGATGTAAAAGCTAATTTTAGTCACTAAACACCTCCCGACAGTAAAGCATTTGCTCTTCCAAAAATGTCATTTAACCCATTCATTTCATTTATCCCATTCATTTCATGCAAAAAATCGAAACTATCTAGCATCAAACAGAGACACGAACTAGCTTCCGTATTATGGTCAACCAAGGGTAAATAATTCTACTGTAAGGCTTTTTTTGTTAAAAAGCAAATGAATATGAAATAGCAAGGTTAGAACTAGAAAGGGATCTCATCCACGAAGAAAACCCCAATATATTTGCTCTCATGAACGGACCTTTATAGACAAAAAACACATGGGTAAAGTCTCAAAGTCATGTCTGGTTAATGTAAAACATGAAAAAATTCAACCACTTGCCTGAAAAATGACATAAACGGGTGTGCAATTAGAGTGCTGGAAGTTGCTCATAATACTACCTGACATTCCTACCTTTGAACTTGCATAGATGTGTACATTTAGTATGTAAATCAATACCATATGCATATAGATTTCGGTATTCATTTTTTCTTACGAGAGTTAGGAAAAAACATGTAAATCCACATAATTATGTCCTTTTCAATCTTCAATTTTTTTATCCCAAAGGAAATATTTCCGTATGCGCCAAACTAAGATTAATATATACCTGCTTTCCCATTTTCAGGAATTATGACCCTGTCCATTGTGCTAGTTCTGAAATAATTCAACCCAAAAGTACCTCTGTTTATTTGGATGAAAAGTGCATGGGAGCTGGATTCAGGATCACTATGGTCATATGTTAGTTTCTTTTTTAGTGTTTGTTTCATCTACGTAGATTAGTGTTATGTATATAATCTATATGTACATTTGAACTTCTATGTTTAAAGGTACTGCATTTTAATGTCACTTATATTGACAAAAGGAAACTTTTGACCTTGGACACAATTTTACCAGGTTTGAAAATTTTCATTTTATCAACGTTCGCGTACAGGCCCCTGTGAGATTGTGTTTTGAGCGCGTGCAAATATTTTTTTGAGAGACATAAAGCAGAGATGTCGCATGTAAAGCTCAAACCCAGGTATATTGACATCTTATGAGAACGATTAAAACCGACCTCTCATTATCAAAAAAAAAAAAAAAAAAAAAAAAAGAAGTCCATGCGCAGGTAAGTGGACAGGGTGACCCCTGCGCGTGACCTCTGTAAGTAGGCCAATGAAAATTCTACTTTCAAGTTACAGCTCACTCTAGTTGCTGACACACATGCAGTAAACCGAAAGTAGCATAACGTGATGTAGTGTTTACAAAAACACATGCGCGTCTGTCGAATGTGTAACACAATATGCCGGCTGTGCAAAGGATATCAGTGATACAATCTGGATATGAACATGTGTATATTATACATAGGATTCTTAAACCTCTGACCTCTAAGTGGGACCTTAACCTTCGAGGTAAGGGTGTGGGACTTGCGCATGCCACATCATATCCATGTTTTTAGCATCTATGTGATGTAATTTTAAAATCTACATATCTGTATACAGGATTCAATGACCTCGACCTTTGAGGTATGGTCATTGGGTCTTGCACGTGACTCATCGTGATGTGTTTGTGCTAAATAATTTGCCAGGTTATTTTAAAATCTTTCAATGCATCAAAGTTACATTCCGGACACGAATGTCCATTACCTTCAAACTCAGTGTGACCTTGACCTTTGAGATAGGAATGTGTGTCTTGCATGCGACACGTCGTCCTGGTGTGCTCAATATTTGTACCAAGTTCTTTTAAAATCCTTCAATGCATGACAAAGTTATAGTCTGGATAAAAAATGTGTGCATTTAGACAGGTTTCCATGACCTTTAAACTCCAATCGTGCCTTTAAAGTGATAGCGTAGGGCTTGCACATAACACGTCGGCTTGATGCGTTGAACATTTGCGCTAAATGCTTTAAAAATCACATAATGCATGACAAAGTTACAGCCCACACATGAAATGGGACGGACACACTGAAGAACGTACTAAAATTGGTAGTTCTTTTGTTCTCTCTCCTGTACTTTTTAGCCACATAAGCCCAAAAATAGCCACACAAGACAAACATCAAATTTACTGTTACTTATGATGCCATAGCCACTTAACCTGCACTGTTTAGGCACATACAGATAGATGGACGAACGGACGGACGAACGTACGTGATGGAATTCATGTCATACCTCTAATACTCGTTACAATGGCTGTCCTAGAGACAACAAACAACTCAGCACACAACTGTCTAGTCGAGGAATACTAAAGCAATGAAATGTTGAACACAAATGGTTTTTACCAGTTTATTTAGAATAAATCCCCCAAGCATAAAACCCCACATTATACAAAATTAACATGCATGTCAGGTGTCCACAAAGACATAGAGAGATCTGGATCAAAATAACCTAACAAATTACCCAAGATCATTTTTTAGCCTAGAAATTACATACACATCTTCCAGGTGAAAAATGTAAATGTTAAAATGACTGATAATTGCAAGTACATTTCAGTAGCTTTATGTCTAACTTTCACATATAATTGATATCAAATTTCTATCTTAATGAACTACTTTTCATGCATTTAAAGTGTTCAAATGATATGGCAGCGGTTTAAAAACGATTTTGATCCATGATCTTCTATAGCCTTTGTGAACACATGACCTCATCATATTTTCCATGAGCATTCTACTCAACAATCTTATTAGTATGAAAATATAGCACATTATACATGGATTTTGTGACTGTAACATAAAAGATCACTACTTAAAAACATGAGAACCAAGTTAGCCCCAAGTCACTCGTCTGAGTAAGCTGTATTTCATGTGGTCAGAAGCTGAATATCACCAAGGTACTGTATACTACTATAGTACACTATAGTAACGTGTGATATATATAGTACAATGGAACTAAAGTATTCTGTAGTACAGTACAATTGGATCAACAGGAAAGACCATTCTTCTATTTTTAGTGAGCAGAGGGCTGTAACCATTTCCTGGTTATTGAAAGGGGACAACGCAAGGATGCCAAAAAAAGTTTCATGAAATTCCATCCATTGGTTCATGAGAGGAAGCCATTTAAGGGGTTTTCTATTTTCAGTTACAGTGGCCCCTGTGTTCAATGGACCCAAACTATTTCCTTTCTTCAAAAAGGGGACAATGCAAAGATGCTACAGTGTCAGTTTGGTGACATTCAATCCATTAATTCATGAGAAGTTTCTGTTAAAATGTTTTTTCTATATTTAGTTACAGTGGCCCAACTGAACCCAAATCATTTCCTGTTTTTGAAAGGTGACAATGCATGGATGCTACAGTGCAAGTTTGGTGACATTCTGTCCATCAGTTCATGAGAAGCTGTTTTGATATGTTTCTTATTAAATTATCTGTGTGCACTGGAGCGGAACAATTTCCGTTTTTAGAAAGGGGTCAATACAAAGATGCTATAGAGCAAGTTTGGTAAAAATCCGACATGTAGTTTCTGAGAACAGCTTTAAAAAGAAAACGTTGACGAAGGACAATGCATGGCAGACCACTCACCCGTACTAATAGCGCTATGACTCAGAATGAGGAGCTAATAAAAATAAATCATACAATAGGTGCTATAATGGAACCGGTTGTGTT
>JAFMSR010002481.1:0-23830 GCA_022818135.1 Saxidomus purpurata
TTATTGCACATCTTATATCACTTTTTGCATCATCTAGCTCTGAAAGAAAAAGCAACTATATCTAGGTCTGTCAAGTTAACAGAATTTTTGTAAATATGTCAACAAGCTCTTCATAATGAAACGGATCCATGTAAATGCTATTACCTCACCTTGACAATCTCAGGCAAACTTTATAACTACCTATATACTGAAGAATACTTTAAACAAGAAGGCCATGATGGCCCTATATCGCTCACCTGAGTACAAGTGCACTTACCTGGTGGGTGTGGTCAAATACCCCAAAGACATAATTTGAACAAAGTAGGTGGAAGACCACTAGACTCATGTAACATACATCGTAATACTAAGCCTCTATATAGGCCTTGTAGGTAGTTTTAGAAAAGCAGATTTTTAAAGTACTTATACCAAATTTGACCATGGGGACATGATTTGAACACTTTGAAGAGGTCCACTAGCAGGGGTGGAACGTAACCCCATTTCCTTCAGAGGGTTTAGTATTTGAACCTGTATCTGCTGAGGAAAATATGGATAGTGCTTTCTGAAAATGAAAGCAGAGCCCGAGGTGGAATACAATAAAGTTATGACTTTTTTCAGGAATTAATTTTTTTACATATATCGACTCCAGTAGGACCATCCACAGGTTCTGTAATAATATCTAGGTTATGTAATGATAACTAGCAAAACAAGAGTTGTCCTCACAAGTGACGCAGAATGCCCACGTAAAGAGGTGTCTCGATCACAGTCTGTGTCCCTTCCATGTGCTCAACACCAGTAATCCTTCCATGCATGACAGAGTTACCATGCATACAGTATTCCATTACCTTTCAACCCTAATTGTGACCTTGACCTTGAGGTAGGAACATGGGTCTAACATGCAACACATTGTCTTCATGTGCTGAACATTTGTGCCAAGTTATTTTATATTCAATCAATACAGTTTAAGTTACAGTCCGACAATGATACATACATACACGCCTGGAGGATTATGCAAAAACGCAGAAGTTAAATAAGAGTTTTTCACTCCACACTTCTGGGAGTAATTCAGATATATACGTGACTTCAAGTGAGTTTGGAGTGCCTGAAGTGGCTTCACATAGGAAGAAACATCGTCGCGGTGGACAAGGAGAAAATCGCTGGTACTTCACTAGGTTTACAGGTAAATGAACGGGTTTTATGGGATATAAAATCAAATTTATTATACTGGTAGACACGTATCTACACCTGCATTGTTTTTGTATTGTATACATATCAATTTCAAAAATATTTGCCGACCGACGTACATTTGTAAAAAGCTTGTTCAATATATTATACCAAAAATAAAACTTACTAACATGAATAACATTATCTATTCCAAACACTTGTTTTTATAATCCAAAATTATCAGACTGTTGTCAGAGCTACTTTAACATGTCTCAAACTGTCAAATATCTCGAAGTCTTTTGATGCCACATACTTCACTAAGAACAAAGAAAAAACTCACATGTACAATGTAAAGGCCGGCGATTATTCTTTGATCTCGTGACACCTACGGCTTTCTCATTTATGATTAGGAGGGTGAAAATTAACAAATTAACAAACATTACTCAGTCAGTGGTGTTACACAGCTGCGATTTGCAAACAGTTTCCTTCTTTTACGATAGGCCATATTTTTCACACCTATCCTAGTGACAAATGCTAAGAGACCAATACAGCTATTTTTAACGAAATAAATATTTAAATTCAGCATAAAAGGTGATAAATATTTTAGGTTCTGATAAGAAATTACTCAATTCTTTTGAAACAATAAAATCATAATAAAACATAACACCGTGATATAGAGCTGTCATTGATTCAATCAAAGGCATATCGCCGATATATCGACATCGGATTACAAATATCGATCTATCCACCGATATATCAATATATCATTTATCTGTATTTCATTTTCATACATATCTGTATGTTTTTAGTAAAATAACACCTTATGTACATGAACTCATATTGTGTTTTGTTTTAAATGTCCTCTGCATGTTTTTTCTGATCATATTTGCATATAAGTGCTATGAAATATGTAAATTATCAAATAAACACAAAACGTGTAGCAAATGTGGTTATTTATTTACTGGCCGCTATCCACTTACACACATTAGACCAAGCAAAACTCTTCAGTGACTAAAGTTACAACATGCACCCACTAGTTCACTTGACTAAACTGAGTTCAAACTTAACTGAATATTAACAAGAATGACTAGTTCACTTGACTAGAGTAGAAAAAAAAACACATAAATTTTACAGAAATAACATCAAACTGGTTCATGAGTTTTGTAGTAGGTACTGTAGGTAGTCATAAAGTCTTGACACTAGACCACCCCCTTGTCTTCAACGAACCCAAAATGTTCCCAAACGGGACTTTGCTTGGCATTTTTGCTTTCTTTTGTCAACAATTTTTACGTTGTCGCCATTTTTACCGGTTGCTAAGATATGGGCACAGACTAAAATGTAGACATTAATGAATGATGACCTTCAGATCAAAGGCCGTTGATTTAGTACTATCGGGTTTTATTTGTAAAACAGAATATACAAATTTTGATTGTTTTGTTTATATAAATTATAATGATTTCATTTTTAACATAAACAAATTTGTTGGATTCTAAGTTCGAATACAGCTACCATATGGTAGTTGTCACATTACCCTCCGCATTAAATCCACGATTCATAGCTATCGCATAGTTTTAGACATGTCCTTTTGACAGGGCACCTGTTTCCTCGCTTATGTTTCGAGTAAATTTTCGTCATTCCTAGACCTTTTTAATTCCTAATGAAAGTATCGATTTTTAAATTTTAAATCGATCATCGAACGACAAAAAAATATTAATGATAAATCGATATCGCTTCTATCGATGACAGCTCTACCGTGATAGTTTACAGTAGCGGAATTTTCAACAAAAACGTCCATTCAATCTGTGTGATCTAAATGGATCTTAATTCAACAGGTCGCTTTTACAGGTGTATAAAAGTTGATTTTACTAATACCTGTACTGCAATTTACTCAAGGGGCTCGGCAGTACATTGGGACCGTCTAACAATATTAATTCCATTTTCCTTTATTTTTCTCGAATTTTGACTTGTCCGTTGACAACTTGGGCAGAAAAACCCACTTGTCCGCCAGCAAAAAAACCTGTGCCGAGAGCAGTCCACATAGGAATTTCCACACCCCTGCATTATAAGTTTTATGCTAGGTGCGACTACCCAAAATCTCACCGACTGCTGAAATGCACTTTATTTTGTAGAATCAACCCAGTCCCACATAAAAATAACAAAATTTATACATGTAACCCAATACTTTATGCCAGTAATTTGGGAGCTGAATGACACCACCCCATTTTCAGGCAGTAGTTTTAGTGGTCACCAACCAAATATGTCAGTATTTTAAAATAATAAATATTTTAATTATAATTTATATCAAAATTTTTCTCTTCATATTTCATTTGTGTCTATCATCCAGCCATCATTTCAAAGAATTTTTCCGTATCCATCCACTATCAAACACATAATGTAGGTCCGCATGTTCCTATACAATTAGCCTAGCTAGCTGCTTCCGGTTTTCACCGATTTAGGCTCTCATACCTCTTGAAATATCTAAAATTGCGTAAAAAATCTGCAAATAGCTCCGAAGATCAATTTGTTAAAACTTTTAAAATTAGGGCTGTAACAATGCATTCGAATATTCGATTTAGTCAAAAACAGTTTTGTCCGAATTGTATTCATTATTCGCCATGTGCTGAACCAATATTTAATATAGTTTAACCTGACCTAAGCGGTCAGTCAAGGGAAACGACCAAATTGACCATTTAAACAAGGTGACCACCGCACAAGGGCGTGTTACCTGTGATAATTTTATACCTATTACCATAGTGAGAGTCGGATTAGGTGACACTTTTAATGTGTATTTCTAAGGTGCAGAAATGACATACAATTAAAAATCCTGTCAGATCAATTGATCAATAAATTCAAAGTAAGTTTGTACCGCTAATTATCAATAATTGGTAGCTGTTTAGGCGGCTTTTTAAATAATTTTCCTTCCATTTTGATTCATTAACAACAAGCTTTAATACCTTTCGCACCAACACAGTTCGCTTTATTGGTCATTACGTGAATACGCACTTGTGTGCGACTTCATGATACATGATAACTTGATAAGCAGTATGGTCAAGCAGCTTGGCTGTTAGGAGTTTGACCCTCAGGGGTGTATTTTGCCATTTCCATCAATTGTTTTGAAAATGTCACACTTGATTCGGATAACACGTGGCTGTTTAAATGGGTCAGATTTTAACGGTCTTTTTGCGATCGGGAAGCACTAAGAGTGACGCTGGCCGCAGGTGACCATTTAATCAAGGTATATAATAGATTATAGAAATATTTTGTCATGGGTGTCCCAGAGTAACCATTTACTGGAGGGGACCGCCAAATCAAGGTGCCCGAATAAATAAACAAGAGCTGTCAGTAGGACAGTGCGCTCGACTTTTTCAGTGCTTGCCAATAAAATAAAACTATGTCAGTAAAAACAAAACAAGGATCTGTGTATAAATAAAGGCCACAAGTAGCAAAATATTAAGTCAAGAGTAATCAAACTTAATTGTTTGAAATCCCTGAATACTACAGTAAAGTTTTAAATTAATTCTTCAAGTGGTTAATGTTATATATGCATGACAGTGCCAGTTGCACACAAGACTTTAACTAGGAATTTCTGAGTACAAATTAATAAACATTTTCACATTGGGCCATCCTTAAAAATTGTTTGCTTGCCCTAACGCGACCGACTGATGAAAATCCTCCGACTGACATTTTTTTTTGGATCTGAAAGACAAAAAATTTTTTTCTGCTGTCGTGAAAAACTGTTCCGCTTTTTTGTCATTTTTCATCTTTCTGGTATTTCTTTCTGTAGTTCTTTCATAAGTAATACCAATCAGTTCTTCTCAACTATGCTCGACAGAACGGGTACACTGAAGCTCACTCCGTGAGGGAAATCGTATCAATAATCATGTTAGAAATCTGACACGCCGCATTTCAGTATTTCACGAGAAATGAATGAAAAGAATAAATAATTTTATTAATAAGACTATAATCTTTAATTTGCCAAATTTGAACATCAAAATTTATCTATTTAACGTAAAGCACAACGAAAAGTTTCGAGCAGTTCAGAATTTTCACATATTGGTAGCCATCTTGCCGATTTGACAATTATCACATGACCATTCCCATTGGAAAAGGATATCCGCGTGGAAATCGCCGAAAATTCGATCGTGGTCACGGTCGGGACAGTTTATTTATTTCATGACCACGCATGCCTTGCGAACACTGTCAGGTTATGTACTGCATCGAAAATAAAGTAATTTTGTTTTCAAATTAAAAAAATATAGTGGAAAATGTTATTCTATATTTACACTCATCCTTTATTTCATCTAAACACTTATCAAAAGGAAATATCAAGCGCTTCTGAACTACATGAAAATAAGTGCGATTGCGCCATACGAGATCTCGCTGGAAAGTCTGTTGTAAATGTAAACAAAACAAGAGCTGTCCCATGACAGCACGCCGACTATTCGAAAGTTTGTCGGTAAAATGAGGTTTTTTGTCAAGAACAGGTGTATTGTGTAATTGTCTATAAGAATTAAGGTCAAAGATATGAAACTTGTTCAAAGACCATTGTAAATGAACATTACTTGCAAAGCCTTACTCTGGATTATAAGCCAACTGGGGGAGGAGGGGGAGGGGGGAGGAGGGGGGGATAATTTCAAAGAAATACATCACCTTGTATATTTGATCATGAATAACTTTGTAACGTTTCAAAATTGATATGTATAAAATTAAAAGCATGACCACAGCTGCATAATTATTCTATGACATTTCAAAAGTAAGCCATTTCAGTATTTCTAATAATAATCTGGTAAAAACTGTGACAAAATTCTAAGCTAAAAAGGGGCATAAATCTGTCAAAAATCAAAACATTGGTGAAGATGTTGGTAGTAAACATACATTTTAAGTTTCAAGTCAATACGTTTGATAGTATCTTAAGATATTTTACTTTATAAAAATCTTAAACTAAAAATTCAAGTTAAAAGGGGCATAAATCTGTCAAAAATCAAAACAGAGTTATGGGGATTGTTTCATCTGGTGTAGATGTTGCTGGTAAACATATAGTTTGAGTTTCAAGTCAATACCTTTGATAGTATTCAAGATATTTGACTTTATAAAAACTTAACCAACGCAGACGCCGACGCCGACGCTGGGGCGAGTGCAATAGCCTCCTTATTCTTCTAATAGTGGAGCTAATGATTCATGTTCAACAATCAATGTTTTTGTAGTCAACATTGGTTGTAGAACATCGTAATTGGTTTGAAAATATGAATTAATAAATATATGACCTAAACATGTCCATATTTCCACTCAACGTACATTAGATGAAAATTTGCATGCTCTGTTATTCTGGTAAGGATTTGTAGTAGTGCGATCCAAAACTCCAAATAAAGCCGCATCTGACGAAAAACAAAATATAAAAATGGCATTTAGAGTTTTGGAAGCCAGAACTAAATGTTAAACCTGGCAATGTCAAATGAAACAAATCCACTTAATTTGATATTATCTGACACTTAACATTTTGTAAGTTCTCACATTAATTAAATAAATTTTTACAGTGATGCTGACTAATTTTCCTTTGTTGAAGTTCAAATTTTATAGATGTTTTGTGATCCTGTTCCTAACCTCGCCACATGTCCAAATACAAGGCTCACTCGGACACTGAGTTGTTTGACATTCCATATAGCTTAATAACTCTTCAAATTTACTATTTGAATGATTTTACAACACTATTAAAGCACTCTTCTGGAATGAGCCTTGTTAAGCACTTTGGGAGCCTGGCTAATGGCTAAAATGATAATGTGCAAAACACCACCCATGCAGATAGTTACAAAGCAGGTTAATAGCATTCTACAGTGGGGTGCTAATAGCCAATAGGTACATACAACAGAAGAAATAGAGAAATATTAAGACAAAAGGTGCAAATATTAATATGTGCTATCAATCTAAGATACAACATACATGTCAACGTATGTACCGAAAGTTAATACAACATTCTATAAAACATCTGGGGGCAAAAAAAAAAAAAGACTTACCTACCTACTGAAAAATCGGGCAGCGTTAGGCAAACAAACAATTTTTAAGGATGGCCTTGTTATCTTCTCTTGCTTACAGATCTATAGGTGTCATAATGGTACATTTATAAGTATTCCAACTTTCATAGTAATATCTCAAATGGAAAAGTCAACAAGTGGACAAGAATGAAAATTTTGAAATTCGACTGCAAAGTCGAAAAGGGCCATAATTCAAATGAAATCCTTGACAGAGTTACCTTTTCCTGCCTGTGTTTGGGAATCATAATGGTAAACAAGTACTCCAACTTTCAAAGTAATATCTCACACAGTTTAGGTAGTCAAAAAGTTGACTGAACCAGTATAAAAAACCTAACCAAGATTCTAAGTAGATAAAGGGCCTTAATTTGTTTTTAAATCCTTGACAGATTACCTTCTCTTGCCTACAGATGGGGGTAATGATGCAAACAAGCATTCAAAGTCTCAAAGGGTTAAGCAGGGGCCTAGCAACGGCCCACTAGGCGTAAAAGTCGCCTTTCACACTTAAACTTCGCCCATTTCTTTGACAAAAGCAAAATTAACTTCGCCCTAAAATATCTCAAACAAGAGGGCCAAGATGGCCCCATATAGCTCACCTTGGTACAAGTCCACTTGCCTGGTGGAAGATCACTAGATAATGTTATATACCAAATAAGTTTTCCTATATTCACCTTTGTAAGACAAATGATCCCCCGGGCAAGGTCAATTTTGACCCCAGGGGCATAATTTGAACAAACTTTGAAGAGGTCTCAGGGCGCTCGTAGACCCGAGCTCCCGGGTTTTGACCCGTGAAAATTTCGAATACCCGGATTTGACCCGGCGAGCAAAACGCCCGACGAGTCATATTTGACCCGTAGGAATCTTTCATTCATGGCCGATTCTTTAGCGTGGGTGTCAATCAACTTGTTAATTCCTAAACACTCTGGCCGTTGAAACCGCTGACGCGGCAGAAAGTGAGAACGGGCGGAGCTTGTATTTTAATCTACTCGCTTTCAGTCAATCCCCTCTATCACGCACGCACATTGTTCCGGCTTGATAATGACGTAATCAATGGATGATTGGATTTAATTGACAAGCAATAAACACATGTTCGGCATCTATTATGTGTATAAGGTGTTGTAAACACGCCGCATATGAATGATGCAATCAAAAGAGTTGGCGCATCATTAAGTAGATGATGGTGACACTAATTAGATAATTAGTGGATGTTTTTTCGCGGCCTAGACGATAACAAATGTGAAATTCGCGCGAGTTTAAATTATTCGTAAGAGCGCATTTATATTGCAGCTTCAGAACACAAACTGAAAATATGATGTGCTAGCGCTTGAGTACAAGGCTGAAACCCTATGATCCATGGTTCAACCCTTAAAATCTCACTTTGACTCTTGAAAATTTGATTTTGACCCTTGAAAATTTAGGCTGAAGAGTCAATGACCTTTGAGTTTCAAGGCCTACCGGACGCCCTGGGTCTACTAGGCAATGCTACATGCCAAATATCTAAGCTCTAGGCCCTGTGGTTTCAGAGAAAAGATTTTTAAGTTGTCCCTATATTAGCCCATGTGAAACTAAGTGACCCCGGTGCGGGTCAATTTTTGACCCAGGGGTCATAATTTGAACAATCTTGGTAGAGGTCCACTAGCCAATGCTACATGCCAAATATCTAAGCTCTAGGCCTTGTGGTTTCAGAGAAGAGTTTTTCCTACATAAGCATATGTAAACTAAGGGCCCCCTCAACGGGGTCAATTTTGATCCGGGGCTCAAAATTTGAGCAATCTTGGTAGAGGTCCACTAGACAATGCTACATGCTAAATATCTTAGCTCTAGGCCTTTGGTTTCAGAGAAGAAGATTTTTAAAGTTTTTCCTATATATTCTTATGCAAAATTAAGTGACCACTGCTATGGGTCAACTTTGACCTGGGGGTCATAATTTGAACAATCTTGGTAGAGGTCCACTAGACAATGCTACATGACAAATATCTTAGCTCTAGGCCTTGTGGTTTCAGAGAAGAAGATTTTTAAAGTTTTTCCTATATATGCCTATGCAAAAACTAAATGCCCACTGCCCGGTCAATTTTGACCCGAGGGTCATAATTTGAACAATCTTGGTATAGGTCCACTAGACAATGCTACATGCCAAATATCTAAGCTCTAGGCCTTGTGGTTTCAGAGAAGAAGATTTTTAAAGTTTTTCTTATTTGTTGCCATAGCAACCAGAGTTCTGCATGGAATGGAATTCTTTGAAATAACTTTGACAGAGCTTCATGCAAGGAACATCCCTGCAAAGTCTCATCAACATTGGCCCAGTGGTTTCAGAGGAGATGTCGCTTGAAGGAAATGGTGGACGGATGTACGACGCACGACGGACGGATTGCGAGTTCTATTAGTTCACTCTGGCACTTTGTGCCAGGTGAGCTAAAAACAATGAAGCGAATATACAAAGTGTCAGACATTTTTCTGAACATTATGATTAACTCCGCCTCAATCAATTTTCGACTGACATAAAGTTTGCCTGCAGGCTGATTTCACAATACAAAATTTAATGCATGCATGAGTGGCAATCATGTGAAGGCATCATTATGGGAACAAAGACCTATATCTTCAGCTTAACATGTCTTTGATTGGAATGGCAGTGGGGGCAGGGGAATAGGGTGTAACTCACGTTATTACTATCCAGTTACATTTATAATAAAATGTTAAAAATGGTTCAAGTAATAAAAATGCATGAAAATTGGTCTCTAAACATCTCCCGTGTCCGGATGAAGTCTCGCAATAATGGGCCAAGCTACCCTGATTTATCACAAAACTATTTAGTTGTTTAAGATATATGTACTTTGCTTTGAAACAAACGAACAACAAATATCTTGCTTCTCCCTCACTTCTCCTTGGACACTCCAAACCTCTCCTATTTTTCAGCCGCAGGGAGAAGTCACTTCTCCCTAAAAATTCTCTAGCTAGGCCCCTGGGCTAAGTCAATAAGGGGATTTTACCCATATTCAATGTATTTTCTAAGTCAAAAAGGGGCATAATTTTGACAAAAACCTTGACAGAGTTATGTAGTCTTGTCTCAGGGCTTCCCTTAAGCGGGGGTCGGCTATAAAATACGTCTATAAAATTGGACCAGTACGCCCATACACAAGACCACCTAGCGTACGCAGACTTCCTCAAATTTCTGAGTACCCAAAAAATCATCGACCCATGGCATCCAAACAAAATAAAAATGTAACATTTTCACCTTTTGGGGCCCAACCGTAATTAGTCATGCCATTCGCTCACAATCGGCAGTATTCGATTCGCTCTAGAACAACGTAAACTCCTCCTACAGCAATTATCGTGGGGTCTGACTGACAGATGCCGTGTTTGATCAGTAAGACGAGTAAGGTGTCACACATTTATTTTGAAATGATGCAATAATTAGGACCAATTAACAACATTTTATGATGCCATTATTTTACTTCCACTACCGGCAAGTGTAAACAATTAATATGACACGTGTTGTTTGAAGATCCCAACATCGCTGCAAGTTTGTCTACTCTATTGCGAAAATGGACGCCCTTTTCAAAATTGTGAATCGGCAATTCTACGACTTGATTTTAGTGTCTTGTTAGTAATGCAGGTGTTCAGGAAATGAGAAATGCAAGGTTTGGTGTAAATGGATTTGAAAAAACTCGTCATATTGTGCTTGTCTGCTGATATGGCACAATGTATTTTGTTTCGGGATTTGTGTTTTGGTTGCCGGCCGAATCTAATAAACCTTAGCCACGAGGAGTCTGGTAGCACAGAACTGGCCCAAAAAAAACAAAAACTGATTCAAACTTCAAGAAGCTAACTTTAATCACTTTAGGTTGAAAAGATGCTATTAAACTACAATAAAAAAGTATTCTCGGCTTCACCATGACGCCATACTGACCAGTTAACCAATCTGACTATTAGGCTGCGTTCTTTTCTTCATCGGTTAAAGGTGAAAACTCTGCTCTCTACCGTTGACTCGTATGCAAATATAAATTTATTTTAAACTAACAAAAGCTTTTGACAATATAGAATTATCATAAAAATAATCCGATAGCTTTATGGTAATGGAAGATCATTGCCTTCTTTCATTTCTAATCTTGGTGATTATATTATTCTGAGTTAAAGATGCAAAGAGACCAGCAATGACAGCGAGGAATCACCTTTCCCTAATGTAAATATTTTTTCAGTACCGGATGTGCTAATCCTAGAATAATGATATGTTGTTTTGTAAATGTATGTATTAAGTATTTGCTATCTTATGCATTGAATAATTCAGATCTTTAATAAGGCCATCCTTAAAAAATTGTTTGTTTGGCCCTAACGCTAACCGACTGATGAAAAATCCTCCCGATTGACTTTTTTTTTTTTGGATCTGAAAGCCAAAAAAATTTTTTCTCTCACCGAGAAACTCCGTTCGGTTTTTGTCATTTTCCATCTATTCCGGTATTTCTTTCTGTAGTTCTCTTCGTAAGTAATACCAATCAGTTATCCCCGACTATGCTTGACAGAACGGCAGCGTGTGAAATCCTTTATTTTTCACTTTTCCGCTGGACGAAAGGAGATGTTAAATCCCCTTGTCCGAGGTCTAAATTCACCCGTCCAGATTTCCACATTAAACCAAATGGTGTGCCCAAACATGACCAGGTATAAGTTTTTTATTTTATATGCTTATCAGTACATGTCTAGAGGATTCTGCAAAGCTCGACTTCCGAGTGAGCTTGGGAGTGCCTGAAGTGATTTGGAGTACTGAGAAATATTACGGGCACTTCGGGAGTGTATTTACGATACTCCGAGTGGTTTTACACGTAAATTAACGGGTTTTACGGGAAATAAAAATCTGACTTATTATATTCAGTAGAAATGTGTCCACACTGCTGTGTGCATATTAATTCAAAAGATTTGGCGATTGATTTATATTTTGTAAACCGTGTTCAATATATTTTATCACCAAAAATAAAACTTACTCATAACATTATTTATTCCAAACCATTATTTTATAATCCAAAATTATCAGACTATTGTCTAGAGCTACTTTTTACATGTCTCGAACTGTCAAATATCTCAGGTCTTTTGATGCCACGTGGTTTCTCTAAGATGAAAGAAAATTACATGGTACTATAGCCGGGGGCGATTGTTTTTGATCCGTGGACACCTGCAGCTTTATCTTTTATGACTGAGGAGGCTGCAGTTAAAAACTATTTTTATTCGCAAATGGTATTCATTAAAATAAACATTACTTGAAAAACGCCGGACTTTGACAGTAAAACATGTTGCTGAAATAATAAATGATAAAAACACGCAATACGCTGGAACGCCGCGTTTTGCTTTTATAAAGAATATTAGAACTTTTTACCGTTCATTGATAAATGCTATGGGACCAATTACAGCTTACTTCTTAAATGGAAATAAATATTGTAAGTCAACATAAAGGGTGATAAATAGTTTAGATTCTGATAAGAAATAATCAATTTTTTGAAATAATAAAAATATAACGTCGTGATAGTATAACAGTAAAGGGCATTCTCAACTCTAAAGACATCTGATCTTAACTATGTAATTCAATGGATTTTGATTCAACAGGCTCGTCTTTACAGGTGTGTATTAATGCTGGTTTCCTTTACAAACTGCAAAACAATTCGGCAAGTTCCTGGCTGGATTACTTTGGACTGGTCTTACATTATTCATTCTCATTTTTTCTCGAGGCCGACTTGTCCGCTGGACAAGTTGGGCAGAAAACGCCGCGTCGGACTAGGAATTCGCAGACTCCCTGACGGGTACGTCAGCCTACCCGCAGGGAAATCTGACAATAATCATGGTCAGAAATCTGATGATTACTGTGATTCTCCAGTATTCTTATAAGAAATGAAAATGGTAAGAATAAATAATTTTATTAATAAGACTAATAACTCATGCAAATTGAATACCAAATTGATCTATTTAGTATAAAGAAAACAAAGTCTTTATATAATGTCGGAATTCTCATATATTGGTAGCCATCTTGCCGATTTGATAATTATCACGGGCTATCTTACGAATCCCTTGAAAAGGATATCTGCGGGAAATCGGCCAAGATTCCATTATGTGTCATTTATCAGGGAAAGTTTATTTATTTATATGACTACGTGCGCTTGGGGCCTAACACTTCTTAGGTTATGTAAAATTTGTCACGGACTCCAAAGTAATTTTGTTTTCAAATTAAAACATAGAGAATGGTGCTTTATATTTTGAACGCTGTCTTTGATGGATATCCAGCCACCACTTAGAAAAGAAAAATATTGCAAGATTCTGAAACTCATGAGTACAAGTTATATCATTTTGTTACAATGAAGTCCCCTTAAATGTAACCAATGATTTAGTGTTTGAAACGGGTGTTTAGTCAACATTATTGTGAGAAACATCAATTGTTTAAATATGAATGAAGAAAGAGGATCAAAATAATGAACCAATATTCTACTGACCCCAAACCGTAAGGGCACCTTGATTTATAAACCAAAGTCACCAAAAACATATGTAGTAATATTTAGAATTGCCAAGTATTAACCAATTTCCTTAAGAAATTTAGAAAGTGCTAGTGAAAAATTTCACTGCACTTGATATTATCTAAACATTTAGAACTGACAATTAAATTCAACCTTTACAGTGGTACAAATTAATTTTCTTATGTTGAAGTTCAATTTTATAGATTTTTATGTGAACTTTGTTTTTGACCTTTCAATAGTTATATCCAAATACAAGGCCTTACTTCGATACTGAGTTGTTTGACATTCTAGTAGCTTAATAACTTCTTCAAATTTACGGTTTGAATGATTTTGCTAAATACTACAAAGCACTTGAAACGAGGCCTTGTTAAGCACTTTCAGAGCCTGGCTTATGGCTAAATGGTAAGTGCAAACCACCACCCATGCAGATATGTTACAGTGAAGCAGGTTAACACTGTGGGGTGCTACAGCCACAGGCACATACAAACATAAGAAATAGAGAAAACATTAAGACAAGAAAGCAGTAAGCATTAAGGCAATAATATGTTTCAGCTTGGTTAATCTAAGGGATACATGTCACTGTACAAAAATTTAGCCCAAGTTAACATAATTTATTAATACAACATCTATAAAAATATCCTTGAAAATCGAAAAAAAAAAAAAAATTAAAAAAAAAGACCTAATTGACTCTACCCACTGAAAAAATTCTGAGTGGCGTTAGGGCAAACAAACGATTTTTAAGGATGGCCTGAGATATATTTCAGTGCCCATCTTTAATCGTCCGATAAGGAAGGGTACCTTTCTGTTACTCAGATTTAGTTTTTATGGATGCAATCAGTTTAATTTTGCATTTAATCCAGCTATACACATAGTGAAGCGCTCCTGGCAGCCATTTTTGCAACCTCTTGCAACTCCTTGAGAGATCATGGGGGTGATAATTGCAGATGAAAAAAAAAAACTTCTGCAATGACCGACCCCCACGAAATATATTTAGTAACTATTCAGTTGACTTTAGAAAAAAACTAAATGTACATGTTTAGCTGATCTAGTTTATACAATTGTAAAAATATCGTTCTTTCCAAGACGAATGGGTGTCAGAAAGGTTTATTATAAAGGTATTGATAAATTAATCTCATAAAGTATTTATAAGTGATAATTGGTTACTTTGATGCCAATTAAAGTGACATTATGCTCATCTTAATGCACATAGTATATTTTTTTAAGATAGTTTTATAAAAGCAATTTTCGGTAGCTGTGCATTTAAATGTGTTAAACTAATGATAATGCGCATTAATATTTGAAGTTGGTGCTTGAAATTAAAGAAATGGACTAGTAAAATAATAATTCCTTCCTTGGCAGTGACTCCTGTGCTATTAGTGTTGCTCGGCAGTGAGGGAAGCAACTCCGACTGCATCTGTTTATTTCTAAAATTGACTCTCCCAGTCAAAATAGGAAAAGTAATAAGTGGAAAGATATTATTTCATACTGGTAGCAGGAAAAATTTGGTGTATTGGGTCAAAAAGTAATTCCTCTTCCTTTTCACACACACCCCTGCGTTCAGCTGGAATTTTTCCTAAAAACAAGAGCACCGCAGCGCAGCAATATACGCCGGGGGTTGTATCAGAGAATGGGAGCAAAATTTAGGCTGTTGAAGCCCAACGGACAGGAACAAGAATAAACAAGAGCTGTCACATGACAGCACGCTCGACTATTCGAAGCTTGTTGGTAAAATGGGGTTTTTGTCTAAGAACAGGAGTATTGTGTAATTGTCTATAAAAATTAAGGTCAAAGATATGAAACTTGTTCAAAGACCTTTGTAAATGTACATTGCATTCAAAGCCTTACTCTGGATTCTGCAAGCCAACTGGAGGGAGGATGGGGGGATAATTTCAAAGAAATACATGACCTTGTATATTTGATCATGAATAATTTTGTAACTTTTCAAAATTGATATGTATAGAATTAAAAAAGCATGACCGCTTCATGCTGCATAATTATTCTATGACATTTCAAAAGAAAGCCATTTTGAGTATTTCCATTTTAGTCTGGAAAAACTGTGACAAAATTCTAAGTTAAAAAGGGCATAAATATGTCAAAAATCAAAAACATTGGTGAAGATGTTGACAGTAAACATACATTTTTTTTTTTAGACAATACGTTCGATAGTATTCTATCTTTAACAAAAATTCAAAGTTAAAAAGGGACACAAATCTATCAAAAATCAAAACAGAGTTATAGAGATTGTTTCCTCAGGTGTAGATGTTGATGGTTGACACATACTTTGAGTTTCAAGTCAATACTTTTGATAGTATTCAAGATATTTGACTTTATAAAATCTTTTACCAAAAATTCTAAGTTAAAAGGGATATAAATCTGTCAAAAATCAAAACAGAGTTATGGGGATTGTTTCCTCAGGTGTAGATGTTGATGGTAAACATATATTTTGAGTTTCAAGTCAATACCTTATATAGTATTCAAGATATTTGAATTTACAAAAAAAATTACCAAAAATTCTAAATTTAAAAAGGGGCATAAATCTGTCAAAAATCAAAACAGAGTTATGGGAATTGTTTCCTCAGGTGTATATGTTGATGGTAGACACATACTTTGAGTTTCAAGTCAATACCTTTGATAGTATTCAAGATATTTGAATTTTAAAAAAACTTTAACCAAAAATTCTAAGTTAAAAAGGGGCATAAATCTGTCAAAAATCAAAACAGAGTTATGGGTATTGTTTTCTCAGGTGTAGATGTTGATGGCAGACACATACTTTGAGTTTCAAATCAATACCTTTGATAGTATTCAAGATATTTGAATTTATAAAAAACTTTAACCAAGAGTTCTAAGTTAAAAAGGGGCATAAATCTGTCAAAAAATCAAAACAGAGTTATGGGGATTGTTTCCCCAGGTGTAGATGTTGATGGTAAACATATAGTTTGAGTTCAAAGTCAATACCTTTGATAGTATTCAAGATATTTGAATTTATAAAAACTTTAACCAACACAGACGCAACCACGCCGAGGCTAGTGCAATAGCCTCCTTATTCTTCCCAATAGTCGAGCCAAAAATTGAAGCAGTATAAATCCAAGTCCCCAACCAGAAAAAATCCTAACCAGGTACAAAATGCTGAAAAATACCAAAATTGAGGTACCCATCTATGCTGTACCACAGAAAAGTGGTCTCGCTCTTTCCGTACTGCCAGGCACAAAGTTAAGTAAAAATATGCTATTGATAGTTACATAAAGGAAGTAATCAAAAAAAAAATTAAGCAAACAAAAGAGGATCTCCCAAATAAAAACAAGAGCACTGTAATCAAGAGGCAAGGCAGAGCAATATCCACACAGTTATATGACGCTTGAACCTAAGTGTGACCTTGACCTTAAAGTGAGCCATCCGAACATGGCTTCTGCACATCGTCTCAATGTGGTAAACAATTGTGTCAGGTTTCATAAAATCCTTCACGGGGTTCAAAGAGTGTACAGAGCGGAAGGAAAAAAAAGTCATATGAACCCGAACCTCTAAGTTTGACCTCGACCTTGAAGCGCGCCATCCGGAACATGGCTTCTGCACATTGTCTCAATGTTGGCCACATTTGTGCCAGGGTTCTTCAAAATCATTCAGGGGTTCCAGAGTTACAGAGCGGAAGGAAAAAAAGTCATGTGACCTTCTGACCCGAGGTATGACCTTGACCTTGAATCCAGCCATCCGAACATTGCTTCTGCACGTCCTCTCAGTCTGGTTAACATTTGTGTCAGGTTTCTTTGAAATCTCTTCAAGGGGTCCAAGAGTTACAGAGCGAAGGGAAAAAAAATCATATGACCTTTGACCCTGAGTATGACCTTTGACCTTGAATCCGCCATCGGAACATTGCTTCTGCACGTCGTCTCAGTCTGGTTAACATTTGTGTCAAGTTTCTTCGAAATCCTTCCAAGGGTTTCATGAGTTACAGACGGAAGGGAAACAAAATCATATGACCTTTGACCAGCTAAGTATGACCCTGTTACCTTGAATCCAGCCATCCGAAAACATTGCTTCTGCACGTCGTCTCCGGTCTGGTTAGCACATTTGTGCCCGGTTTCTTCGCTAAATCTTCCAAGGGGTTCTAAGAGTTGCAGAGCGGAAGGGAAACAAAATCATATGACATTTGACCGCTAAATGACCTTGACCTTGAATCCAGCCATCCAGAACATTACTTCATCACGTAATCTCAGTCTGATTATTTGTGCCAAGAGTTGCAGAGTGGAAGGGAAATTGCTGACGACAGACGATTTACGGACTTCACAGACGGACACTGAGCGATAACATAATAAGTCCCTTCAAGCATATAAAAATGGTTACGTCAATTTTTAACTCAAATTATTATGTATTGCATTATCAAATGTATTCTTATAATTACAAGTGCTAACTTGTAATTTTGATGTTAACACTTGTAATAAAATTATCTACATGCTCAAAAACTAGATTAATAATCGACATTGTAAAATAAGTTTTAACTTAAAAGAAAACATATGATTGGAAACACAACAATAAAGGGTTCATGGATGGGCTCAGTAGAGCCTCTAATCAGCTGTTTTTATTTCACCGAACATCGGCTGCTTCGCTTTAAAAGCATCTTTTTCCCTTCAGAGATAAAAATTCCCCTGAGAAAACGGGGTGAAAGAAAAAGATAAAATTCAAAATGGTGTCTGACAATATCTAGTATATGAAGATTATTGTAACACATTCATATCCGTTTTAAGCTTTTGAAATATCTTAAATTTGCTGAAAATCTGCTATTATTTCCAAATCTGCATAAGGGGTCACATAAAATACGTGACAAACAAAAATAATTGTCAAAAACTGGTAGAAAAGGTGGAGTAATTTATCATCCTTGATCTGTTATAAGCACTTAGGACATCCAGAAATCCATTTGTCGATTTAAACCTTCTAAAATCGCTGCAGGACTAAACATTCCCTTGAAATCAGAATTAGCGGGTCGTGGAAAAATACGGGATAAACTACACACTCTTGTAACATGAAAACATTTACAATGTTAAGTAGTTTATCATCTTGAGTTAAATGTAATAAATTCAAGAATTGAAGAGGGGTAGTTGTGGGGCTAAGTTGTTTAGTTTGACCTATAAATACTTTGCAAAAAAATATCTTCGGGGATAAGACTTTAGTACATCTTTTTCGTATGGGACGCCCTAAACACATTTGGTAGACTACATTGTATGCTTTCCAAAGCATTTCACCAAAATCTCACCGCATAGCTGAAATGAATCTTTATTTGTAGAATAACCTTAGTCCCCATATAAAAATAAATAAAATTTATATGATGTGATCCAATAAGTTAAGCCAGTACCTGGAGCTGAATGACAGCACTCTATTTTGTATAGTTTTAGTGGTCAATGTACCAAATATGCTTGTATTTTCTAAATACTCTACCATTTTGATTATAATTTATATCCAGATTTTTCTCTACATTATGCGATTTAAGATCTATCAACCAGCGATTAATTCAAAATAATTTTTCTTGTATGCAAACTACTCTCTAATACTTTCTAGCCAATCAGCAATCAAACACATAGGCAAGTAGGTCCTGATGCTCCCTAGATGTGGGCTGATATTCGGGGGGGAATCACGTGACTTATGATAGCTGCAACGGACAAAATTTGGTCATAATTTGGCTTGCCTCGGACGGATTTTGTCAGGCATTAGAATATTTCACGCTGCATTGGTTCCCAACACCTATACCAACTTACGCGGAATGCTTCTTGGCTTCCGTTTCTGATTGCTCTACCATCGCCTTTGTTTCTATAGTTTTCCAAACACTTAAAATTCCGACTCAAGGATCGTGGCATGTCAACAGAAAATTCTGTGTAAATCTCAAATGGATTTAACCATAAAATATGAAACCTCCTAAAGTTTGTGTAATGCAGGAAAATTTTGATATGGAGAAATATTGTTTCGGGGCAATTTTAAGCATATAAACTTTGATTCAAGATGTTTGGTTTTTGGAAACAAAATAGGATGTTTTTAGGAAATGATAGCACTAACGGACACGCATAGTCACGCACTGACCTTATACATGATAGCCTCCACGAGCAGCACGCGTGAAAACTCCCCATTCTACCAAGCTAAGCTCTCTTTTTTAAGTAAGAATATTGTAGAAAATGTGTAAATATATCCCTTGTGTATAATTACTATTGTTTTATGAGCTCTAACACTGACTGGTAGAGGCAGGCTGAAATAGTTTCCGTTAATGGCCAGTGGAAGGAGCCCACTGCAAAACCTTGAATTTGCTGGATTATCAAATGTTAAACAACATTGAACTTATATAAACGGTCTGTTATAAATACAGTTTATATCGCTGTCAACTTAAGATTTCCTTCAGTGTTTTAAGTCTAAATGGATCCAGATCTTCTGTGGTTTTTTTCTCAACCAGATAAAGATAATATTTATAACACGCAGGGCTTTGGAGAAATAGAGATAATTTGTCCTGAGTTAAATATGCCATTTCACTGAAACAGAAATTGTTAAAACACCAAAGTCGAATAATGGCAGTATAGTTTTTGTAGAAGGGTGACATCGATACAGTTGGGAATTACAGAGGAAAACTTTACTGGGTACTTTGGGTGAATTGGTGACAAAGGTTATAAAAAAATAGACCTAACTCAGAAAATGTCTGTCAACATTGATGTTCAGGCAGGTTTTAAAGTAAACTTGGGAACTATGGTTAGCTTTTTTGCATGGTCAGAGTAATTAAGTTTTAAATAATAATAATAAGAGATTGTAGGCAGTTTTGTGGATTTTACTAAGACGCCCTCAATTATCTGTTAAGAGACACCGTCTGGTATAAGTTTATAAGCAAGGGTTAGAGGTAAAATGTTTGATATTGCCAAATCTATGAACACTTATGTGGGTAAAACAACAAAACTCCCATGCATGCTTGGTGTGCGTAGGGAGGCTTCTTTTTCCCCTCTCTGTTTTCTATGTTATTGAATATTGAAGAATAGGTAAGATGTTAAATATAAACCAAGTTTTACTCTTATATATGCCGATGATATTGGAAGTATGTCTGAGACTGAAGAAGAATTCTGAACATGGTTTGATACTGTAAGAAGAGCATTGTGATATGTGGAAATGCTGCTAGTTCCACCAAGACAAGGTAATGATTTATTTGGGAAAGTGTGATTTAATCAAACATTATTTAAAAGTCAGATTTTAGAAATTGTTAACAACTTACATGTTTTGGAATTGTTTTACTACTGATGTTTTTTTTAAAACAATATATGATACCTTAGCAATAAGCTATGAAGGTAGACACTGAAATCAACTATATTCAGTATCCATGTATGTCAGTAAAAATCAGTTGTAACTTCCTGATAAACCTGTACCTATCTTACATTATGGGTCTGAGGTATTGGGACTAAGTAGTCTGTAGTTTTGGAAAGAATACACTAAAATTTCTGCAATTGATTACTTGATGTAATAATATAAACATAAATAACTTTATATGGTGAATTTGGTAGAACTTCATTCTTAACAGGTTGTAAAGTAATGGTTAAAGATAGTACAAAAGGAGAATCATAGATATATGTGTTTATGATCTGATGTGCAGATCGCAAGAAATAAGGCCAATAACACTATTTCTTGGGATTTCTTTGGATGTAGATTTAGAGGCTTATCGACAAAGATTAGAAATTGAAGTAGGCAGGTGGTATAATTACAATGAAAGAAAATGTAACAACTGTAATGTTTTAGAGGTTTATTTCTTTTTCTTGCCAGAAGGCTCACTTATAACAGTATGAGAAAACATTAACCAAAGATACCAAAACCCCAAATATCCTGTAATTTATTGAATAAATGACAACTGATGAAGTTAGTACATGTATCAACAACAATTAAGCTTTGTCCAACCTAAAATATTATAACTGATGTATGCCTCTATCTATTTCAGCTGTATATTTGTAGTAATGAAACACTTGACTTAACGTCACCCTTACTGTTCTATATTGCATGTGTGAACATGGACCTATGGTCCACTTCAATGACAATAAATTATAATCACAATATTTAGGCTAAATCAAACTACATCTGTACTTTCAATGCAGTGGCTGATTTCTGCCAGTTCTGTTTTTGTTTTTTTCTGGAACAGGGTATGTACGAATTTAAAAAAATAAATTGCAAATTTGTTTGTCTCCGTACGCTATTTTCGGGCCAAAGTTACTATGTCGGGATATAGATATCAAATAGTGTCCTTTGTTCTTGAGTGTGTCGGTTTGTAGTCGCCTCTACATGAAGATATGACACAATCGCCATATTTTACAATGGCCTATTTCTCCCTTTGTTTGTCCTACTATGGGAAGTTTTCTGTCCGGTTCGATCAGTACGTGAAGCTATCGTGTCCGTTGGATGCTATCAATTTCTAAAAGGCATCCTCGGTCTTTTGTTTAATAAAAGCAAAAATATGAAATCAAGTGCATTAACATTGCATTGAAACAATATTTCTTTCAGTTGTGACTCTTCTATTAAGAATACTAACTTTATAAGATTTTCTAAGCATTTTAGCATGTTGTTCGCTCTGTGGAATTTGCCACAGAATTATCTTGTTGACATGCAGTCCACGTCGAATTTCATGTTTGAGAAAACTATAGGAAGCAAGGACGACGTAGAGCTATCAAAGAAATCTGGCAAAACATTCCGCTGTTGGTATGGGTGCCAGGGGACAATGGGAAAAAGTGATAAACATCTGACAAAATCCATCCGGAGCGATTTAAATTAAAACGCCATCTTGTCCGGGCAGTTATCATGAAAGCCACGTGATTCTACCGCAGGTGGAATAACCTGCTTCCGGCCAGTTTCACCATTTAGGCCTTCATACCTAAAGATCGGAACGACCGTTTTTGTAATGCCAATAGAATCCCTTCAATCATAAAATAACTATCTCCTGAACCAAACTATAGCTTGATTTAACTGCAGGTGGCATCATGATGTGCAAATATACTTCCATATTGATGACTATGGTTTAGATGATTTACATGTGCTGGGCTGAGCTGAAAATAATTTGACAAATTTGTCTCTGCAAGATTACAGTTGTCGACATGTATACTTTCTTTTGTAGAGTTTGATAATGTGCAGTGAATAATCTAGTCAAGGGGGTAATTTTAAGGTCATAGACGCACAAAATGCAAAGGGATTTAAAGATTTGAAATATGCGTCTCTTAGATGCAAGTAATGTGAAAACCGAGACTTGGTATATGCTCATGTAGTTTATTAAAAGAATACTGGTCTACTTAACTTGGTGCTTCCTTGTGCATTTAGAAGAATTTTCGTGATGAAATCGCGCAAAAAATCATGTGACTTCGAGAATGTTAAATCGCGGTACTTAGAGTGGTGTTTCCAGACAGCCAATAGGACTTTAAATTAGAATTATTTTTACTTTTTGCATATCAATAATTCAAAATATTTGAATGAACAACGACATTTGTATAGCTTGATATAGTGTATAAATTCAAAATAAATTCCCATTTTATTATACTGTCTATTCCAAATTCAGTTTTATAATCCAAAATAATCAGACCTGGCCAAAATATTCGGTCTTTTTAATGCCCACGTTAGTTTGGCTGGGATCAAACGTAATCTCAAGCAATGGCGTGATGTGCTTTGATCCCCAGAATATCTGGTGGTTTGCGAGTAAAAGAAGTCAGCTTGAAAATTATTTTATCTTACTGCTTTTAATTTTTGAAATAAATAGAGGTCAGAAGAAAATTGTTACTTAGGAAAATCGCTTGAAGTTACTATGATTTTGTTATGCAAATATAACGTTGATTTTAAGTAAAGAATAGTTGGAAATTATTAGGGCAATTTAAAAAAATGGCTAAAATTGTGATATAATGGGAAGGAAATTAAGCATTGTGGATATGAATTTGTACAATTCTAGCAAGATTTGAGATACATTGAAATTAGTAAACCAAATTTCACAAGGAAAAAGTAATTTTTTTCACTTAATTTTGTTTAGGGAATCAAATAAAAAGTACAAATGAATATAGATACAAAGGTGCCATGCTCTGTGGCTCTGAATGGTATAATAGGTCCTACCTTCTCTGTATTTCATTAAAGTATAAGGTTAATGCTTTCTGAAAGAAACAAGATTGAAAGTTCCAACTCTCCAAAAAAATATTTTTGCCATTT
>JAFMSR010002482.1:0-23799 GCA_022818135.1 Saxidomus purpurata
CGCCGGTGCACCCTCGCTAACACTTGTTGCCTTTCCTCGGTTACCCCTTGCTGTTGTTGCTTTCTTTTCGTTCTTTTTCTTGTCCATTTTTAACTTAGCTATTGCTTTTATTGAAAAATATGTGTTTACCAATGTACAACCGTGTAAACTTTATGTGGCTTATTCCTCAATAAATGTCCACGTGACACGCCCAAACCGGTTTTGACAACTGTTCACCGTCTTTAGAACGTATATATTTCCATTTTAAACAGAATGCTCACAATTTTAAGCCCTCATTTCTTCCCCGAAAGTATCCAGTTTCAATTGTATACAGTTTGAACTAGAAAAAAGTAAATTTTCTCCACGAAATATATTATTTATTCCATTTTTTCGAAGAGCGCTGAAGTGCGTGTACATTCACCTCAGTTCGACCTTGTGACCTTGACCTTTGAGTTAATGATCCCAAACTATAATATACGCAACTAGACTTCATACTGATGCTCCCTGCAAAATGTTATAAAAATCCAGCAAGGGGTATTGGAGAAGCACGGACAAGTTTTTCTGTTTTTAAGTCCCTGTGACCTTGACCTTTGAGCTAGTGACCCCAAATTATATATGCACAACTAGACTTCATACTGATGCTTCTTGCAAAGTTTTATGAAAATCCAGCAAGAGGTATTGGAGAAGAAGCGTTGAAAAGATTTAACTGGATATTATAAATAAATAAATAAATAAATAAATAAATAAATAAATAAATAAATAAATATGCAAAAGTCCCATAACACATACAAAAATCAATGAAGCGGAAAATCCTGACGATATGCAGAACTACACTTGGTACTAAACATTTCTACCAAGTTTCAGTGAAATCCATCCAGGCGTGTAGGAGGAGTTGCGCGGACACTTTTTAGACAGACTTACGGACGAACAGACATACGCCCAGACAGACAGAGGGACAGTACCAAATCAATATGTCTCCCCCAACTAGGTGGGAGACATAATTAGTGAAGTTGGAAAATAGCGAACATTTAGATAATCGCGAATATTACATTTTACAGTAGCTACTGCATTCTGGTACTAGTGTTTATCAGTCACGTGTGGTCAAACTGCTTCCTTTTCTTTCATTTGTTACCATGTAAAAGCTTATTTCAGTTAGAGTTAATACAACAACAAAATATGCTGCAGTACATTAAGGATACAGTAGAAATGACGTAACAGATATAAATATTTATATATATATGTACTCAAGGAAGTGACGTAACAGATATTATAGGTTATTAAACTTGTATGGCGAAATATTACTTGGAACGAGTTGATTTGTTGCGAGTTGTTCCCGCAAAATCAACTAGTTCCAAGTAGTATTTCGCCATACAAGTTCAATAACCTTTTTAGCTCACCTGGCACAAAGTGGTATCACTCACCGTCCGGGGCCCGTCGTATGTCGTCCATCCGTCCGTCCACCATTTCCTTCAAACGACATCTCTGAAACCACTGGGCGAATGTTGATGAAACAGTGCAGGGATGTTCTTGCATGAAGCTCTATCAAAGTTGTTCAAAGAATTCAATTTCATGCAGAACTCTGGTTGCTATGGCAACAAATAGGAAAAACTTTAAAAATCTTCTTCTCTGAAACCACAGGGCCTAGAGCTTAGATATTTAGCATATGGCATTGTCTAGTAGACCTCTACCAAGATTGTTCAAATTATGACCCCCAGGTCAAAATAGACACCTTCAGGGGGTCACTTAATTTTACATAGGCTTATATAGGACACACTTTAAAAATCTTCTTCTCTGAAACCACAAGGCCTAGAGCTGAGATATTTAGCATGTAGCATTGCCTTGTGGACCTTTACCAAGATTGTTCAAATCTTGACCCCGGGTCAAAATTAACCCTTCCCGAGAGGGGGAGGGGGAAGTCACCTGATTTCACATAGGCTTATATAGGGAAAACTTAAAAAAAACACAAGGCCCTCAGGCAGGGCTTAGATATTTGGAATGTTACCAAGCATGGTGTAGTGGACCTGCAAGAATTATGTTAAAATCATGACCCAAAGGTAGTCAGGTGAGCGATAAAGGGCCATTATGGCCCTCTTGTTATTATTATGTATGTTCTCAAGGAAGTGACGTAACATATATACTGTGTACTCAAATGTTTACTACCATTGTATGAAAAGGTAAAGGATGCATTTAATATTTAGAAATATGCAATGTATTTACACGGTAATATAGATTATGCTGTTACGTCACGGTCAAATTATCAGTAACTTACTGTACATGTAAATATTTACTGAGTGTGTCATTGTTCAAATACAAACAAGCGTGATTCAAATGACTATGTCGTGTATAAGCGGTTTTAATTTTACATAACAGATTTTAAAACAAGTAACTAACAACAAAAGCTCGTGTTTATATCACTTAAATATACCTGTATCAAACATTATATCTGTATTATCATATATTATACCTATTTGCCTCATCATCAGTGTAAGTACAGTAAAACTTTTTCGAGAGACCGCGTGTGTTAATAAAAAGTTGAATAATTTGGACGGTTCAAGTCTTTACAATAATATTAAAATTAATTCGCTGGATTATCCAATGGTTACACTTGGACATCACGCGTCCAATGGTTGGCCTGGTTTGCACAAAAGAACACTTGGACTGTTGAAAAGAAAATAATCCCTTAACAATAGGCCTAGGTAGGCTTTAAAATGTTTCCTAAAAACTATAATGGTCCATTACTGTCAAACCTGTGAACAAACGTCACTGTTCGGAACAAGCAAAAACGATCTTTGGTGGAAGGTTGTTTTACTCGCAGTTGACATATTATCAACGAACAGTGCATTGTTTCCACCGTGTTGGTCTTTATGTGCGTGCAGGTTGGTATCTAATCTTTCATACAGGTTTGACTGTATAACTGACATGTGTTTAGGGCACCTGTTAGTCTATTAAAACAGACTGCCATCTATTACAATAAAATGTGACATTTCTAAGTAGAATCTAATTACTATACAGTTTGCTTGACAAAATACTATATATCCGGCACATTCAGATACTGGTATTCAACAGGGACTGTTCTTTGCAGTAACTTACACTACAATGCTGAACGGAGCTAGTATCATCGTTTCGGTAAGTGTTGCTTTTTTATCTTATACATTTTAGGACTTTATCATTTTGTTTAATACGAAGTTTCTTTACCATTTCATACAGAACAGTGTTTGGGGTAAAACGATGACACGTTTGCATATCACTTTTCGCAAATACTGTAAGTCAAGATACGGCGTATGGGACAAGAGAGATACTTTAAAAAGCTTAGCTTCGAAATTTACATACGCTTGCCTGAACATTTTGACAAAAAATGCACGGCTTTAAGGGTCGACACACAGCAGAATTGTGGCGCCGTATAAAGCATAAAACAAAACAAAAGGTCTTATAGTTTCTGACTGCAAAGTCAAGGAGCGAAAAGCATCAAATAGCATGAATAAATGTTAAGAATATCACGATTCTTACTACTTAAAACGATTCACAAAACATTACTGTGCCTTGGCAGTGTTTTTCTGGTGTTGTGTGGTGCAGTAACTAACATATCAGTTATCTTGTTCATCTATTTTGGAGTTTGTTGTGGTGGCCGCGTGGCCAATGCGTTCTAATCTTGCACTGCTCTGCTCTAGACGTTATCACCATACGTTACAGGTTCGAATACCAGCTTCTGTCTTTGGATAAATGAACCATTACCCAACAGCCGTAAAAATATATCCGCGTTTTAATCAGTGTTGTTAAGTATTATATATGTAAACATTGTTCCGGTAGGTGTAGATAATTTGCTCAACCTGGTTTAAAGCTGTTGCGGTAACCGAGTGGTATTTGCATTGCTAGGCTATGTCCACATACGGTACAGGTTACGGTACAGGTTATAAATCCGTTTTCATTAGACTGACGACGTTTCGTTCATCGTTTGATGTGTGTTCAATTCATGTCCATGAAATGTTAAAGGCAAATCCAAAAATCAGCTCTTTTATTATTTCAATTTTTGAAGGAATGGTCGTTCATTAGAATAACGGTCGTTTAAGGTCAATCATAATAACACTGGCGCAAGAGCAGCAAATATATGATGAAGTGTTACATATATATTAGAAAATGACCAAGGGTCGAACCCGGGACTCATCGTCTGAGTTCCCGTTTATCGATTATGTCAGTTTATTACATCTACCATTTTATGACAGATAAAGAGGTTTGAGTATTCTCGGAAACGTCGAGTATTTAAAATCAGTTTGCTATTAAAATGTGTTTAAAATCTCACTCGTGCATAGATAGTTTTGCACAGTTATTAAATGAACAGATGTTGTTCTACTCCATGTGTGTCGCGCTTGATATCTTAGAAAGTTGCGATACAAGTCGATTCGGTTAATACGTCGAACACTTACAAAAAGCATGATTATCATATAAATGAAAATAAAGATTTTAGCAAAACCATCGATATAAAGTGGGATTTGAACTACACATAACGCCTTGACACCGTGATTATTTAAAGAAAACTATGCACATAAACTGTACAAATAATTGTATAAACCATGAAATCATTCATGCTCCTAATTAAATACTGTATGAAAGAGTTGCCGAAATTGATAGATGTATTTCTTTCCTAATTAGGGACAAAAGTGTACTGTGCATGTACATGCATAATTCAATATATAATTATATATTTTTTTTAAATATGAAACCTGCTAAGGTATTGTAAATTTTGTATGTCTAGCATATGTCAAGCACTATCCAAGAGCCTATCTAATAAATATTCACGATAGTCTCTTTTTGAAGCAGTTCGATACTGTATGAGGAGAGAGTTTGTAAATAAGCTTAGACCTTTTATGCTACTCGATCCTTGTTGCTATTAACAAAAATATTGTATGCATTAATTCGAATAAAATATAATGTTTAAACAAAAGATCACGTTTGATGATTGACGCTTCCAAGAAAATTTAAAAAGTACTTAATTTCATTAATGACCCTGCTGTGTTATCTATAAAAATCGCGTCACGTTGACGTCAATGCATGGGTGTGACATTTCCACCAGACACAGTACTTTTTATATAATTGTGTGTCTGTCTGACTGATAGGGGTGTTCCTTATTCACCAGAAAGCAATTTTATGTTCATTCTTATAATGTTTTTCATTAATAAATACTCTGGTATATGTTCGCTGTAAATTTCAATATTCAACATAATCCCGTCGATTCTGGATTTTATTTGTGTCTAGGTGAAATGTCACAATATTGTTTCAACTCCACAGAAGTCCGCATAGAATACATATTATTGATGTACATGTCCTATGCTTTACATTGTAAACAAATTTCAAACAATTTATTTTCTGGGTAATAATTAAGTATAACTTTACCACTTATCTTTCTCCTTCAAAATGGGACAATGACAAATGAATTTTTCAACCGTAGTTTACCAGCAGCTGTAATGCCAAAATTTGCTTAAACACATATCTTCCACTTCTGCTTCTGCCAAACTTCATTGCATGAAAAACTGACGTAAAAATTAGCGATACAAGCAATATGAAACAAACAATACGAACGACGTTAAACGAGACAGGCATTTTAAAGGCAGTGTTTCATGTTTTAACTTTCTTCCGCTATTATCATTCAAAATACACATAGCCATATCCAAAATGTTGTAGTATCTATAATGATATATAATTTGTGATACTTTCTAGTATTCTTTACGCTTCGTGGCTACCGTAAAATAAGAAAATTTGCTAAAACTAACAACTGGTACTATAAACTAGGGGAATTTCTTATAAATTGTATCAACATATCTGGGGAATATTTGGTAAATTTGGTAGAGGAGCTTGGGAAATAGAGAGGCAACTGAATACTAAATAAAGTAAATTATGCTAAAGTAAATTAAGATTAAGGACGTTGGCTACAATTTCCTACGTGTACATGTATATAGGGCCAAAATATTTATAGGTTTCCTTAAATATTCAGGCAAAATTAATTGCATACAGAAGTTTTATAGCTGTCTCGTCATTTTATAAATTTTGTAAATACTGAGTGTATCGAGAAGCCTTAAAAATAGTGTAATGAAATAAATTCCAATACTTAATCATTTGTATTGTAACCTGACCTTTCCATTTAATTCTATATGGCGTTGTCTTCGAAACAGATCAATGTCTAAATATAGACCGACTTAGAAAATACCGTTTCAATATTTAGTACATGACACCTTCTAGCTATGTTCGGAAAATACCGAAAATAAGATAACTATATTTAGATCAGACATTCACAGCTGATTAATACGGAAGTGCGAACGAAGGAACTATTTGTTTTTTAAGGCACATTTTGGCGTCTTCCCTTGATTACCCCTCCCATTGGCTCAAATGCATTTAAATTCTTGTGCAATCAGTGAACAATATAAAATTACATCAAACTGATTGTACATGAAAAGAGTGATAGGAAAGTTTTACTTTGATTTAATCAAACTATATTGATGAGCGTATGAAAAAGTTTCAATGGTTGTTGTAGGGCACAATCCAATTATGGTGCAAACCCTAAGGAAGGCTGATTATTACATAAATAACCACCTTCCAAAATCATATGATATAGATTAGAGAATTTTACCTCCGTCATCTATTTATATCTACGACTAAATCTGTCTGCAGTAAAATTGCGAAATATTTGGCCAGCGGAAAGTACCCAATCTACAAATTACCCAATCTACAAAACGCGATTGAATTACCCATGGTATATTGTATTACCCATGGTCTGTTGCATCGCCTGAGGTCTGTCATACTATCCGTAGTATGTTGTTTTATCCGTGGTATATTGTATTACCCATGGTCACTTGTATCACTATGTTTTTTTTGTATTTCCAGCTCTTTTTGTGTTTTGTGGGCGGAGCGTACGCGTGCTGCAGCGAAGATGGTAAGTACAAACGTCTTCTTAACTTCGTACCAAAAGTCAAATTTAGGCTTTTCTAGGAGCGTTGGATGTGATCATTTTTTTTCAATAAATGTGTTAAATCTTGGCAAATATTTAACCAAACTTCTTGTAACTGATATAGCCAAGGTGGTTTGCTCAAATTCAAACTATTACAGTTAAACCTGTTAACAAAGAATACTGTCTGGAAGAAACTAAAACGGACTTTGTTGACAGCTGGTCTTTATTCAAGGTGTCTACACAATATTTGAATAGTGCATAGTTGTCTTTATTCGCAGGGTTTAATTTATTTGGAAGTGGTCTTTAAAACAGGTTTGACTGTGCTTATACAAATGTACAAATGTATGCGTGTTTTTGTCTGCATTGTGTGTTTCTTCGTTATTGTATGTGTTGCACTTCACTTTTGCATTTAGCAAAAGCGTTGCCTAAATAAGTTAAAATACTTAAGCTATAGCATGAACTTTGCCTAAATATAGGTAATACTTAAGCTGCAGGTGTACTTTGCTTAAATATAGTGAATAATTAAAATGTAGTGTGTTCTTTGTCTGTGGTCATATCTTATAGTTGGAGGATTCATTCCTCTGTTTGTAAATCTGGCTGTTGGCGAGTGTTGTTTTTAATTTATACTAATTAAATTTTATTTACTCTCGATTGCGAAACAAGTTCTTAAGACAAATCGCTCTCGAGACTAACTCCAGATGGAATCAATCTCGAAGAGAGAGAGAGAGAGAGAGAGAGAGAGAGAGAGAGAGAGAGAAAAAAAAATATGAGAGACAATGTGGAATTATCTGTGTCTTGCCTGAGGACACTACCACTTCTGGTGCGGATCGAACCCGGTACCCTCCGATCCTGAGACGAACACGCTACCACTGCACCAATGATAGTGTTAAGAGATAACTTGATCTATTATGTCTTTTTTGAATTCTGTATTGGAACGCCTTGTTTCCTTTTCATAAAGTTCGTGCTAAAATACATGTAACCTAAGCATCACAAAGTATTCACAAAGAAAAAAGTTAAGCACCCCCTGAAATTTTTAGATTGACTTATCTAACGAAGCTTTATCATGAAAACACCGTCAAATTGAGCTAGGGAAGAAAAAAATAACCCAAAACAACACCCCCCCAAAAAAAAAAAAAAAAAAGAAAAAAATATTTTTTTTTTTTTTTGTTATAATTTTTAAAAAAAAAACACGGCCCCCTTTCTCCCAAAAAAAAAAAAAAAAAAAAAAAAAAAAAAAAAAAAAAAAAAAAAAAAAAAATAAAGAAAAAAAAAAAAAAAAAAAATTTATTTTTTTTTTCCTAACCCCCCCCCCCCCCTTCTTTCTTTTTTTTTTTTTTCCCTCCCCCCCCCCCCCCCCCCCCCCCCCCACTATTCAGCCTTCAGATGAACCTCTGATCTTTGTAAAGACAATCTGCTTACACTCGCAGTGCAAAACTTATTGCAGTTCGTGCAGAGGGTTGCTGTTATGATTTACAGCATGTTTTCCTTCGTTTATTTGAAGGTGATTTTATGATACAATTTTTTAAAGTCACTATATAACTTTCAGGGGGTGCTTAACTTTTTTCTAGGTGTATATTTCGATTATGATAGATGATAAAATATCCAAGTTAATTTTTCTAACAAACACTATCTATACATACTGTTTCTCAAGTGAAAATTAACCAATTTACAAAAAAGTACATGTTTGGCTTCATTACATTCATGTCACCAACACTATAAATGATGATACAATTTAACGCATGTATTGCTAAATGCATAGTTCATTTATCAACAAAAATCAATAGACTAGTTCTGCTAAACTACTTAAGCATCCTATATACATTATCATGTATGATGTGCTGATAAAAAATTAGTTTCCATAAACCTTCGGATTACCTGTAAAGTTGCCAAATCGGTAATGAACACAAGTATGAGCTGTCACTATTAAGTGACTATTAAGTGACGAATGCCCCCGAGGTGGCGATGCTTTGATAGGATTCTTGTGCATTGCACTACAATAACTGTTTATTGCCGAAAGTACCCATATTCAAAGTTTTGTATAAAATCATTGCATATTGAAGCAAGGTGATCTGACCAAAAATTTGCAGAAAGAAATGCAGAAAATTCACAAAAAGTGCAATAGAGGGTATATGATTCTTGGGCACTGTACTTCCCCTTAATGTCCTCTCTAAACTGTATGAATTTGAACGAATTTCCTTCAGCACCTAAAGAGTTATGCTCTTGACAAGAAAATTTTGGTTCTTACACACTGCATTTCCTTTCATTGTGCTCTATCACTGTATGGAATTTCAAATAATTCCCTTTAATACTTTTTTTAGTTATGCTCCAAACATGAAAGAGGGAACGGACGGACAGACGAGTCGATTTCTATATGCCACCCGAAGTTCCTTTGGGGGCAAAATGGCTGCTATATACTAGTAGTCATGATAGCGAGCCCAAGAACATAATGCTAATACAGTTAACTCCGTATATAATGCCTCCGCATATAGCGAAATTCCGGATATAAGGAACACCGTTTATGGGCCCTATTTTATTTATTCTTTATTCATAATATGAAAATGTTATATGGATATAACATACTCCGGATATAAGGAACATATTTAAATGGTCCTTAGAAGTTCGTTATAGACAGAGTTTACTGTACATGTGACAGTCACGTTAAACTTTTTTACAGTCGCAAAAAGGAACAAAAAAGAATAAACGCATAAATATCAAACAATGCCGACACATTTAAAAAGAAGTGATAAACAGAATGTCGATGAAGTTGGAGTCAAGGGGAACGAATCCGTGGTTTAGTGATGACATGCTGGACTTGTAATTAAGGAGTCGCGTGTTAGATCCCTAGCGCCACCCCTTTAAATAGGAGAATACTCACTAAACTATCTTACTCAAAAATAGAAACCAGATATACTCTGAAATAGCCATTCTCAAGGCTTTCGGTAGCCTAACTGACATTTTCTGTCAAATTCTGTATTTACCTGTAGTCTTCAAAACTCAAGTTGTTGTTTGCTCAATTGCAACTTTTTGAATAAACAGTTTGAAGCAGGAAAACCATTCCTTTCAAAATCTTAAGGTGAATTATTTTTATGATCTTTTATTTATAGATTGTCCGTCGGGATGGAAATATTTCGGTGGCTCCTGTTAT
Source organism: Saxidomus purpurata (assembly GCA_022818135.1). NCBI lineage: Eukaryota > Metazoa > Mollusca > Bivalvia > Venerida > Veneridae > Saxidomus > Saxidomus purpurata. The sequence goes on from JAFMSR010002482.1 coordinate 10,062, forward strand.
CTTTTCGATGAAGGAAGCAGAGGTTGGGAAGGTTCAAAGGTAAGGAAACAGACAGTCAGTTTCCCATTCATTAAGATGATATGTTTTTGCCCTAATCGTTGACTTTTCAACGAATGAACCGAATAAATTCCATTAGCATTTGCTGCTAAATAGAACATTTATACACTTGCTACTTATGCAGCATTAGTGCCTTTTCAACGAATAAACCGAATAAATTCCATTAGCATTTGCTGCTAAATGGAACATTTATGCACTTGCTACTGATAAAGCATTAGTGCAAAAGAAAACATTTATGTGCCCTTATGCAAGATTGCATACTATAATATATGATAACCTGCGATGATTGATATTTTTTAGGCATTCTGTGAATCCAAAGACGCATCTCTGGTAACTGTTGAGTGTTCCAAAGAAGACGACTTCATAAGGGGAATCCTGTCAGGTATTATATCCTAAATTGTCAGGAAATAATATAATTAAGTACTTGCTTAAACTCCGAGGAGCACTTTAAATATTCATTTAATTAATAGAAAATGAATTTACGGATAAAATAATGATAGAACTGTGTTCTTTTTATTCTAAAGCAACGTTGACGTATACATTTCTTCGTATTTTTGTCGCTTTTCACTAGAGAGCTAGGTCAGAAAGCGTTTCATATTTTTGCAATGTCATTGAAAAAATAAATGCGCTATATGTTTACATGTTGTAGCGTGTACTTTCGATTTGAAAACCAATGTAGCGACTTTTTTTCGTACAGATAACGGCCTATTTTTCCTTAATAGATACCCAGTTTTTTTTTATTTAACCTTTCGTTAAGGTACGGATTCATTGAAATTGCTTGTTGGTGTTAGGTTTGCTTAAATAAATGTATATTACTGTTACTAATACAGGTTCATAGGGGACGTGTCAATATTTCGTGATTTCTAAAGTACACCGGCACATGTCAAAACTGTCGAATTACCAAAACAGAATCATTTGTGCCATCTAACAGATTTTTACTGTCAAAGAATAAAACGTTACAGCTATCTTCTACGACATGCACTCCTAATGTTTTGCATAATTTTGTTCCGTGTATTACTTAGTGTTCTATTTTCTATGTAATTGTTCTTTTTCCGTGTAATTGTTCTACTTTTAGGTCAGACTGCGAAACATTACTATTGGATTGGTGCACGCTGGAATGAAGAGCACAACGATTACCGTTGGATTGACGGATCCCCTTTCACTTTCATAGGCTGGGGACCCGGTAAACCGGATAACAATAAAGGGTGTTTGGATTACCTCAATTATAAAGAAGTAGTCTGGCAATGGAATGATCACGTAGATTGTAAGAACACGAATGGTCCATGCATTTGCGAAATGGATTGTTCTAACTGAATTGCTTCTTTGACATGTTCTTAGCTGGTGGTATTAAAGAAAGTGTGAGCATAGCTTAGTTTTGATGTTTGTTCCTTCCGAAATAGATGTTTCATTAATTTCACTGCACATCACGATCTTATGACACTCACCCAGTCAAAAATATGTAGTTGGCCAAATTATACTTACGCGACAACAAAAAACAACCCCTTGATTATGTCATTATGTGTAAAACAGTCATTTCAGATCATTTGCCTGTTCTGTTAGCGATCTAACTTACTTTGACACTTAATAAACATCATGGAAAACAAAGTCAGCTTTGCTTGGCATACGATATAACCATCTCACATAGACTCATACAAATGTACCAATCTTCCTTTAAAACCGTACTGGACAAACTATGTAAAAGACGCATGTATTGCCAAAAGAAAAGCGCCGTGAATAGATTAAAAATGGCAAGTGCCTTTTTGAAAATTATAAATAAGAAAAATACGGTTTTGTAAAACTTCAAAAGAAGACATCCAAAAGATTTGCCGTCCAGTAAGAAGAGGCAGCAGAATGCGATAAAAGATTGTTTTGGAGTTTAGACAAAATGCGAAAAGGGAAAACACTCTTAATTGTACGCCTGAAATAACTACCGAGCAAGGTATCATATGATCTCAAATTTATCACCGAAACAACCAAAAGATTTTAATGGAAAGGTATAAACGCCATGTTGACGAATCTTTTGAAACTTAATGATTCTTCGCTCCCAAATTAACCTGTCTCTTACAAAATATTAGCCCATGCATGTTAAAAGAACCCCGCTAAAGCGCCTTTTTTGACATGATTTGTCATATACCAGGGCTCAGATAAAACATACATCAGTTGATATATTTCGCATAACACACATGACACAATACTAACAAATTAAAGATGACCATAATACGCCTCTGCAGTAAAGCTAAAGTAACTTGATGATCATATTTGTTGGCTATGTGTGATTGTTCCTATGCGCAAGTCTCTGCAATACGTATAATATATTGCTGGGAACCATTCCTGCAACCATTAAGGTCCTATGATTACCTTGACTTTGCTCAGATCAAATATTGTATTTCTTGCATCTCGTATTGGCATTTCCGATTATTTTACCTATGCCGGAAAACTGGGTCTGGCACCCCTACTGTCTGACGACTCTGAGTTGTTCTTATTCAACCGTAAATACTAACAAACTGGCTCAAAGAGAATTACAAATACAAATAAAAAAGTTAAGGATGAAACTGATCAGTTTCATGAAACCATTTGTTTTAGGAAATACATGTATCTTAAATGTGACGAACAGATTTAGAATTGATGTGAAATAGGAATTTATGCGAATGACCAACTTAATTGCTATTAGCCTTAAACATATGCTTTTTTATATTCCTATCTTGAGTGTCATGAATAGTTACGGAGCCGGGCGAACGGACAGATACACGTCCCAAAATCTTGCGCTGTGGTTGTGTTTCATTTTGTTTAAACCAAAGAATGACCTTTGAATATCACCTGACATTAATAATACTATGGACTCAAAAACTTCCTACCACCGCGGGTACCAGTATCAAACGATAGAGCGGCCAATGCATAGACACATGGAAATATAAATCCATATTCCATTGAAGCAAGGGATATCAAACATTAATTTTTGGTTGAAGATGGAAACATATCAAATTCAACGTAGAGTTGCTTTCTGCGCAATATTTTCATTGTGTTTTAGAAAATGAATATTTATGAACAAAGGTATTTTCAACACATGCCAACATAAATTTGGGAATAAATTTGAACAGAAATGAAACATGCATTTTCAGTATCACCAACATCTGTAGTTTCAGAAACCACAAAGTTCCCAAAAGTTCCATTGGTGGAAATAGTTTATTTTCAAGGTCAAGGTCACGCCCTTTAAATGTTAAATAGGGTTAAGTTCACAATTACTTATTGCATCTTTTGCAATATTTTGGTATATTTTAATGGTTTTTGTATTATTTCTTTCAAACATTTTGATTAGCAATCTATTTTAAACATTTTACAGACATTTTTACACTTGACCTCTAGTTGAAGGTCAAGGTCAAATGGTTGTTTTTAGTAACAAACACGTAATTTAACTTTGTATTGCATGGTCATTTGTTTATTTTCACTTTTCACCTTTTTCTTCTTTTGTTTAATGAAAACTGACTACTTTTTCATGCAAAACAATTTACAGTGATAAGAAATAAAAATATAAGCTGAATGAAAACATATAAACAGGTTAATAGGATTTCTGCGAAGAACAAGTACAAGACTCCTACCTCCGGTTTTAAACTTCTTACTTTGTCATATAAAATGTCTGGCTCGATGCTAACGCCTTCAACTAAAAGGGTGGAGTTATCTCGAGTCAGCAAACTAAACCACTTCCGTTATTATAATAGTGGCTAGTTATGATGTAACAGAAAAAATACACAAAGGAAATCAAAGCACTGAAGGGACTTGTGTTGCTCGGGAATGCAGAATGATAGGAATAATCGTTTTTCGAAAACCATAAAACTAATTTTGAAAACCTTCGTCATCTGATTTTATTTAAGTAAATATGGTATCTAAATCAACGTTTACAGCCATTTTATGTTGAGGTATGGTAATGTCTAATATTTTTTGTTTTTGCAGCAAATATATAGCAAAACAAGAAATTATCAGTGATCTCATTTTCATTCACAAATTCTTCATTATTGAAGACAACCTTACTTGGCCGATGCTCTCTTCATTGAAATTCCCTATTGAAGACTATGAAGGATATTAATGTATGTTGCCTGACATCAAATTACAGAAATTCCCACTTAAATCATAAAAAACATGACCAAATTCCAAAAGATAGTGAAGATAGGTAACAATTGGTTAAGAACCAAACTTCTAGAAGTTCTGAATTGATACGTACGAACGAAATTAACATTTGCTGATGATAATTGAACTTAAAACATTAAAGTACAGCATTCCCATTTTAATCATAAAAATGCAAAGGAAATGCTGAAATTACTGACCAAGAGAGATAAATTTTCATAAAAATAGATATAGTAATATAAAGCTATTAGTATTACTGATTAGAAACACATGAAAGACATTAATACATGTTGGCAATAATCAATCGAAGTTTAAAATCCAGTAACAGAAATTCCTACTTTAAAAAGATGGGGGAGTAAGTGGGACATATCTCAAGTAAATGCGCTGGTGTTTGGTCCGAAAGACCACACACGCAACAGCTTTAGTTTTTCAAACATATGTATGAGCATCAAGCCTGTTGTGTCCTGTTCTGAATACTGAATACCTTGTTCCCATTTGTCTAGTAGATGGTAGCCATCTTTCTGCCTCTACACTCTTGTAAGAATCTTTGTCGCCGTGAGCTTTAATATTTTCATTAGTGACTCTATGGAGTGACTGGTTGACTCTTATCCCTTGATTTGCCAATTGCTCTGCCATGCCATTGCTATGAACACCATAGTGTTTTTGTATGCATCCATTTGAGTGAAACTTTCTGCTTTTCGCTGAACATGTTATGTTCTTGGGCAAGGGATTACAATTTGACATTAGCCAATGCTTTATGGACTGATAGAGCCTCTGTTAGAACAGTCCTTTTCTGACTCTTCAGCAGTGTTCGATGCTGTATGATGGCTTCTATTTCTGCTTTGTAGTTGTAACAGTGCTTGCCTGCTTGTATGCTATCTCTGACCCAATGGAAAAAAATCTGAGATCATGGCTTGTGCTGTGGATCTCTTGATATTTTCATCTTCCACACCAAGTTGGAACCCGGTACTGTAGTGCAGTGCAGATACTAATGTTTGACATGTTGTACCTCTGTGGCTGCGGCAGATCCCACTGATCAAAAGTTGTCGGTGACCCAAGATAGGCAGCATTTGCTTTTGTCAGTTTCTTGGATTCATGGACACAGTTATGTCTTTTCAGACGATGGGGCCTAAAGCTTTGTTTTCGTAGGGTGATCTGGCAAGAACCGGTACTTGCTGCCTTGCATTTGCGTTTTCGCATCTCTTCTCTTACCAGTAAGTAGAATGGCAGTACCTTTCTCCATTGCTTTAAAATTGTCAAGTAATTATTCTTAAGGCCTTGTTTTGGACCTTATCCGGCACTTGTTGATTTGTATTTGTTTCCATCGTCTTAGCTGTAGGGCTGTATTTAAGGTGGGTATCACTGTTCCCAAGTATACTGTATTCAGTATCTTCTCATTTGCTCACTCAATTAATGTCAACTAACTTATGTATTATCGCTAGCTTTATTGTCTCCTGTGTTTACATGTACGCACCAGTCTTCTGTCCATGTTGAAAGCATGTCCGCAGGTTGCTGCATCCTAAATATAGCAGTTGATGCATGGAAACACAAGGTAGTCTGCATAGAGGAAGCTTCAAATCCTCTTGGAAGCTTTTTTTGAAAAGAAGAAAGAGGGTGGGTGACAACAGATTTCATTGAGGGCCACTATGTGGTTGTAAGAATTTACAACTTTGTATCCCATCAACACAGACTCTAGCCCTTGTATTGAACATATAGAACTTGTTCTATTTGTACATTGTGCCCCTGATTCATTCCATTCCGTAGTAGCTTCACAAGGAGACAGTTAGTCCAGACTTTATTGGATGCTCTTTAGAGATCAATCCAACTAACAAGTGTTACTTCTTTTTCTTTGATTGCATCTTCGACCTCCTGGGCAAGGTATGTAGTCTGGTTTTCTGTTGAATCAAGCTTGTTTTATTGTTTGCTAGCTAGAATTTGGTTGATGTCCACGTGCATGTACATTTCATTCCCTGATTCAGTGTTTGCACAATCATCTAGAATTCAGCTGATAGTAATACTAAATACGAGACTATGTGACAAATAAATATATGCTGACAAAAAATAAAACTTGAATAATCTGTTTAAGTAATTACTACTTTAAACATCAAAAAACAAGAAAATGACCCAAACGTTGGTCAAACGGATACATTTCCACCAATTTAACAAGAATCAAGGTGCTAGTAGAATAGAAAAAAATATGAAGGATATAAATGTTGACAATAATCAAATTTAAACTAGATAGGTGTTCAGTAGAAGACTTGTGTCGCCCTTCCTCTTACACTTTGTCATAATAACCAATAGTTTCGTGACAAAATCCAAGTACAAAAAGGGGCATAACTCTGTCAAATATGATCTTGACCTACAAAATATGGTGGCATCATGACCCTTTTGTCATAAGCTATACAATTTGAAAGTTTGATGAAGAAATCTTAAGATTGGCAAAATTATAGCCAACGTTAGGTTCTCATGACAAAATCTAAGTACAAAATGAGCATGACTCTGTCAAAAATGACCTCGACCTAAAATACTGGGCAGTATCACGAGCCTTTTTTCATAAGCAATATAATTTGAAAGTTTGATGAAGAAAGCTTAAGAAATGGCAAGGTTACAGCCAACTTAATGTTTTTTTGATGACGGACTGGTCCAACTGACAGACAAAGCGATCTCTGTGTATCGCATTTTCTCCGAAAGGGCAACACGTAAATGAAATACAGAAAATGTGATTTAAAACATAAAAAAACATGAAAATTACCCAAAATAGTTTGTGAATATGGACAAAATTCGCGCAGATATTTAATTCATAGATACAGATTTAAATGAAACAAGGAATAACAATAAAAAAGAATTATCAAAATAAAAAAAAATACAACTTCAGAGTTACCACTTAGAACATCAAATATGGATGAAAATGCCCCAAAAATTGGATGAATATAGATATTTTCAACCACGTATGTTTTAGTTCAAAGCCTAAGTAGTTTTGAATAGGAAAAACAAAAACAGAATAAATATGAATTGACAATCGTCAAAAAAAGAATTTGAATTACAGAAATGTCCATTTAAAACGGCAAAAAAGCACGAAACTACCCCAAAAAGTTGTCGCATTCGGAAAATATTCACCCAAAAAGTTTTTATTGAATAGTTATAGTAGCTCCCAATCGAAAAATAAAAATAACACAAATATTTGTTAACAACAATCAAAATAAAACATTAATCTACAAAAATTCCCACTTAAAACAGCAAAAAAGCCTGAAAATGCCCCAAAAAGTAAGTGAATATGGACAATTTCCACCCAATTTTATTTCATTACATAGTTACAGTAGTCTTGAATTAAAAATTGAAAACAACATAAATATTTGTTGAAAATAATCAAAATAAGAAATATAATTACAGAAATTCCCATCTAAAACATCGAAAAAACATGAAAATACCCAAAAATAACATTTCCACCACACATATCAATGGGAACTTTTCTTTATGTTAAAAGGTAGTCCATTTGCAAAGTCATGGTGAAGGATTCATTTCTGTTCAAATTTTTTCCCGGTCCAACCCCAGATTGACTGTACAGTCATACGAAGAGCGACGAAAATGCGCATGAAATCTAGTGCTCATTTTCGAAGTGCTCTCCCTTGGACTGCATACACTTTTTATACGTAGAAGGCAACTAGACAGAAGATAATTTTAAGTGTTGTTTTGAAGTTCTGCTTATCGATTGGTTGATATTGGTGTGTGTATACATGTAGTCTGTTGCCGAGGCCCTACGTGTTTCTAAGCGGCATTCACTCGGAGACATAATTTAAAGCTATACATGTAGGGATTCAACGAATACCTGCAAGAACTTCTATCTGGAGTTTTTTGGAGGATGTGGTCAAATTGTAACGCTATCCTTTTTCAGTTAGTCTTGTTTTGGGATTGCTTTATGGCTGACGGTACCGGTACCCCATTGGCATGTTGTTACAAGCTAGTTCAGAACACGAAAATATATTTGTCAAATATTCGAGCTGCACCACTTTGTTAATTTTAGCAGGTTACTTGATATACTGTGCAGGTCAAGAACGAGTTTTAATCCCCTGTCGGCTTTCTTACAGATGAATTCAGCAAACTTAACAATTCTTCCATGGAACGGTCGGATTGTTTGTTGTGAATAACGCGCACTCTTGGCACGATATATATAAGTGAGGTTGGTGTACAACACAAAGTATTTTCTGGCATCATAAAAGTCACAAAAACCTGCTTTTTTAAAAATATGAATTCTTTATTCAAACAGATTGTCATTAATGAGAATAGGTTTTATAGATATTTTATTTGTTCAATATGTTTTTGTCTGTTCACTATTCAATCTGTAAATCATTAGTCTTCCTGAGCTAATTCAATATGCAGTCTTTAAACTTTGGTAATATAATAATGCTTTAAAAAAGTAAAATTCACCAGGAATGTTTTGAATATAATGAAAATATATTTAAAATTCTTAGATAAAAATGCTAATTAAAAATGTTAAAGCAAACATCATTAGAATCTAAAGATTTTAAATAAAAACCATATTTGGAACAAACCAAAGTCACCATGATATAAAATTCTAAAATGTAATAACAACTTGTTTTTTATGTTCATATTCATATAATGTACCTAGCTTGTAGTGATTTATAACAATAACTAACAAAATTTAACTCAAAAATATATTTCACAATTAACAAGAATGAAAACAACTGTAACAAAACCCAATGGTACTACATTTATTCATTTTACCACGGAAGCAGTCTGATTGTTTGTTGCGAGTGACCATTGCTGACAACTTAATACAGTTAAGTACACGTTTTTTATTCCTTTTATTTACACAAAAGTTTCACATTTTACATCAATTTCTTAGTGTTCAAAATACAAAATTGCACACAATGTAATCTTTTAAAAGTAGAAAGCATAACCTTTTGCGCATATGTTGAGCTTCAAGAGAAAAATGTGCATGTAACTTGAACAATAAACACATTTGAAGTCCATGATCACGTTTGATGTAACAATCACTCGAAGCTCCTATATAACCAATGAAGAAGATGTTAACCGTTATGTGTACAAAATCAAACCCTATTGTTGCTTTTAAAGTCAAAAATATATGCTACACATAGAGTACAGTTTTTTTCTCAATAATATTTCAAAAAGTAAGAAATACTTTCTTACCACTGGTTTTCATAAGAAAACGAAAGAAAGACCTACGTTGTTGTTTTAAAACAAATAGAACACATATGGAAGAGATCTCTCTCTCTCTCCCTCCCCCTCTCTCTCTCTCTCTCTCTCTCTCTCTCTCTCTCTCTCTCTCTCTACCCGTCTCTGTCTCTCTGCCACTATTTTGTCTCTCTATCATTATTCCATCAGTGAATTCATTATTCTTCCTGAGCTTATTCAATGCGATTATGGGGCTTTGATAAAAAATTGTCCAAAAAATAAATTCACCGGGAATGTTCAATAAATAAAAACATATAATAAACAATATTTTTATAATTTTATCAAAAAGGTAAGCAAAAAATGTTTAAGCAAGCATCTTCAAAGGTGTAAAATAAATACCATGCTTGAATGAATGAAAAGTCACCATGATACAAGATTCTAAAATGTAATTTCTTTCTTGTATTTACAATTTGTTTTTATTTTCATTTTCATATAACATAGAACGTAACTAGCAAGACTTATATTTTACTGTAAAATATGTTTCACTTATTATCGATAAATTAGATAAACATACAAAACTGTCATAAAAAGCGCCATTCACGTTTAGTTTAAATACTTGATTATAAAAAAGTGCAATGGTGTGTTTAAAGACAACTATTTCACACAGAAACTTATGATACATGTAAACATAGCTAAGTTTAGATGTTTCTGTAAGAAAAGCCTTTTACAATGAAATAATGAATAAGAAAATTGTGCATTCGTTGTAAGAATAGCAACAACAAAACAGTCCTATTTCATTTATAATTGTTAGTCCTGTTGCAGATTTCAGCTAATTCACAGTTTGTCAATGTCAGGAAACCTGTTTGTGATATTGTTTACGTCCATGTCGTAACAGTTCTAGACAGCATTGGCATCTGGCAGGGTCTTCTGATATGATTCTGAAATATATACATAGTATAATATTTGTTTAGTAGAAGTACCTCTATATTGTAATGATATATTATATATACAAGGCGTCCATGACACTTATGGAGTACCGAAGGGATACAGAACTGTGAGTATATGTGACATTTTTCCACTGATGACATTACTAAAGCATAGTCATGATGTTGTTCGCTTCATGGGAACGAGTACCCTTTTATATTCCTTAATTGTACTTTTAAAAACTACAGAGAGGAAAAATATAACAAGAGGGCCAAGATGGCCCTATATCGCTCACCTGCGACTTATGACAATATGTGACAAAACTTCAACTCTAAAATATATATCATAAACACAAACATTCTGTTTGACCTTTACAAGGCAAAACTTTTGACCAATTTACATGATGATTGGGTTGTAAATGTCACTGTATGGCATTCACAAAGTTTTTCACCGGGTGACCTAGTTTTTGACCTCAGATTACCCAAATTCATACTCGACCTAAATTTTATAAAGACAATCAAACCGACAAAGTTTTATGAAAAATGCAACCTCTATTGCATACACAATGTTTTTTCTACAATTTTACTCCGTGACATAGTTTTTGACCACAGATGATTAATTTTCAAATCGACCTAGATTTCCTCAACGCAATCATACTGACCAAGTTTCATGAAGATCCAATGAAAAATGCAACCTCTATTGCATATACAAGGGTTTTCTATGGTTTGACCCCGTGACCTAGTTTTTGAACCTAGATGACCCATGTTCAAACTCGACATATATTTTATCAACGCAATTATACTGACCAAGTTTCATGAAAATCTAATAAAAATGCAACCTCTATTGCATACAAAAGTTTTTCTATGATTTGACCCCGTGACCTAGCTTTTGGACCTGAATAACCCATGTTTAAACTCGACCTAGATTTTATCAAGGCAATCATACTGACCAAGTTTCATGAAAATCCAATGAAAAATGCAACCTCTTTTGCATACACAAGGTTTTTTATGATTTGACCCCGTGACCTAGTTTCTGAACCTGGATAACCCATGTTCAAACTGGACCTAACTTACATTAAGGCAATTATAAAAGCCAAGTTTCATGAAGGTTCAATGAAAAATGCAACCTCTATAGCATACACAATGTTTTTCTATGATTTGACCACATGACCTAGTTTTTGACCCTAGATAACCCATGTTCAAACTCGACCTATATTTTATCAAGGCAATCATACTGACTAAGTTTCATGAAGGTCCAATGAGAAATGCAACCTCTATTGCATACACAATTTTATTTTATGATTTGACCCTGTGACCTAGTTTTTGATCCTGGATAACCCATGTTCGAATTTGACCTAAGTTACATCAAGGCAATCATACGGGCCAAGTTTCATAAAGGTGCAATGAAAAATGCAACCTCTATAGCATACACAATGTTTTTCTATGATTTGACCACATGACCTAGTTTTTGACCCTAGATAACCCATGTTCAAACTCGACCTAGATTTTATCAAGGTAATCATACTGACAAAGTTTCATGAAAATCCAATGAAAATGCAACCTCTTTTGCATACACAAGGTTTTTTATGATTTGACCCTGTGACCTAGTTTTAGATCCTGGATAACCCATGTTGAAACTTGACCTAAATTACATCAAGGCAATTATACTGGCCAAGTTTCATAAAGGTGCAATGAAAAATGCAACCGCTATAGCATACACAATGTTTTTCTATGATTTGACCACATGACCTAGTTTTTGACCCTAGATAACCCATGTTCAAACTCGACCTAGATTTTATCAAGGCAATCATACTGACCAAGTTTCGTGAAAATCCAATGAAAATGCAACCTCTCACAAGTTTGTTTTATGATTTGACCCCGTGACCTAGTTTTTGACCCTGGATAACCCATGTTCAAACTTGACCTGAATTACATCAAGGCAATTATACTGGCCAAATTTCATGAAGGTTCAATCAAAAATGCAACCTCTATAGCATACACAATGTTTTTCTATGATTTGACCACATGACCTGGTTTTTGACCCTAGATAAGCAATGTTCAACCTCGACCTAGATTTCATCGAGGCAATCATACTAATTAAGTTTCATGAAGGTGAAATGAAAAATGCAACCTCTATAGCATACCCTAAGTTTTTCTATGATCTGACCCCATGACTTAGTTTTTGACCATAGATAATCCAGTCTCAGTCTTGATCTAGATTTTATCAAGGCAATCATACTGACCAAGTTTCATGAATGTCCAATGAAAAATTCAACCTCTTTTGCATACACAAGGTTTTTCTATGATTTGACCCAGTGACCTAGTTTTTGACCTCAGATGTCCCATATTACAACTCGACCTAGATCTTATCAAGGTAGTCATACTTACCAAGTTTCATGAAGATCCAGTGAAAAATGTAGCCACCTTGAATGACTTACAGGAACAGTTGGGAGTATTCAGATAAAATGTTAACAAACACGGTTTAATTATGTAAGCGAAAGGAACCATTTTTCTTACAGTTTATAAAGTGTAACACATGTCGTTAAGTTAATCACGGTTCATGTACTGCATGTTTTCGAGATTGAAGTATAGTAATAATTTTCACATACTTCAACTTTTGCTGCCTTTCATACTGAACTACTTTTAAAATTGATGTATCTAAAAGAGGTGTTAAGCGTTTGGTAATTAAAAAATGCAATAGCAGCGAGAGTCTGCGCTACAACACGGTTATCATTCTCAGTTTGTTAGATAGATAGATAGATAGAAAGATAGATGAATAAGAATAGAATAGAATAGAATAGAATAGAATAGAATAGAATAGAATAGAATAGAATAGAATAGAATAGAATAGAATAGAATAGAATAGAACAGAACAGAACAGAACAGAACAGAATAAAGATAGATAGGTAGGTAGGTAGGTAGGTAGGTAGGTAGGTAGGTAGGTAGGTAGATAGATAGATAGATAGATTTATTTCAACATAAAATGTACAATTTACATGGCAACTTATAATTAAAACATACAATAAAACAATAAACAAACATGTATGAATTAATATAGCCATGCCAATCAACATTATATGTTAAGGATAACACAAAAAAGAGCTAAAACAAACTCTTATTTCCATTGTGGTCCTTAAGATATAGTATTGTATGACATAGGAAGATACAATTTATCACAGTAAAAAATCACAGCAAAATGCCTTAAGAGAAGTTTGTATAAAAACCCTGATTGAAAGACATTAAAAAAGTCAAGTTAAGCTTAAAAATGTTCCTTAACCTTGCATTTAAATGAATACATAGTAGTTGCATTCCTCACATTTTGTGGCCGACTGTTCCATAGACAACAACCATTGGATGCAAATGATTTTTTTTCCAAAACTTTTGACCACAGGGAGAGCATATCTCTTACTATCTGACATAGAAAAACCTGTACCATCAAAGGAGGGATATGCCTTTGCTCTAAACCTTGTGGGATAATCATGAAC